>OX596288.1:19566491-19791491 GCA_951394225.1 Harpalus rufipes | reverse complement strand
ACACAAATCGCCCTGTACTTTTCCTGCCAAGCACAGTGTCATAACGTACAAATCTAGCCCATGAAGTTGGCGCGCGTCAAAGTGTACATTTCTTGCCTTATGCATCGTCATAATGTACATAGATCGCCCTGTACATTTCCTGCCCAGCACTGTGTCATAACGTACAAATCTAGCCCATGAAGTTGGCGCGTATCAACTTCGCGCGCTTACATATTTAAAAAGTACACTCCGTCCTACAAATTGTAACAAAATAAAATTATTAAATTGGAATAGGTTAATAGTTATAGTGAGCACTGATAGATGTCGCAACGAAATAAATTGTGAACAAACATTTATTAGTTTTCTTGTATTACAGCATTAAAAAATAAATCAAGTATTTGAATCACTTATAATCTTTTATTTGCACATGTATAACAATCTGTAAATAGCAATTATTTATATTATAAATACATGGGAATGGTGTAGCAGTAAATAATATAAACCTACTAATCTGTATATACAATAAAGTTTATAAACACATATATTTGTTGCAAGAAGCTGATATCAATGGGAATAGTGTTTGAGAAGGATGTATTGTTTTTATTTTTTATTGTATTTAAGGCAGGAGGCAAATAAAACACATTCATCTTTGCATAACTTATAATTAATCTTATTTTACATTATACAATGACAATATGTATACATAGACAACGGTTTAAGTGTAAAATGCTACTGATAGAAAACAATAATCCTTTTCAGCTGTCTCTTGTATCTCTGCCAATAGTAAGTAAAATGGCGTCTGCAACAGTCAGCTGGGCTGTAAAACAAAATCTCGCTTTGTAACGACTTTCGACAAGTTTCTTAAAGTTGTCTGAGACTTTCCTCATAGTTTAAATCTATTAAAAAAAACACACACACGCGCCATGAATCTTATCACAAGTGCATAACCATGACTCCCGTCAGTTGTTGGCTTACTACGCGCAGATCTCTTTAAATTGAAAAGGTCTATTTCAAATATCTAAACACGATTATTAAGGAAATCCATGTGCAATAGAAATTAAATCAAGACATTCATTTACAATACACGAATTCTCCATGCCACAACGTCATAAAGAATAATAAAAAATAATCGTACACATAAAACCAAGTCTACCAAAAACATGGTTTAAATCTAATAATCTGACTTAACAAAACTATCTTATGACGTAGAAAGAAGCTAAAACATATGTAAAGGAACAGCCTAGATATCAATTAATTTCCAAATTCTTCTAATTTTTGAAGCCGAATTGAGGAAAAAAAGGATTATTATATGAAGATCACGCTGCAAAAAAGAGGAATGTCATTGTTATGTAGTTTTCGGGAAATAAAAAAAACAAATCTATATTATATTTGTGTTGTATGGCTATATATTTCACAGGTTAACTTTGAGACTATGATTCTTATTGCATTGGAAGTTTATACATAAAATTCTACCGTATTTGATGTACATGATGTATATTTCATTAAAAAATGTGACCCTTTTTGCAATGTAGTTTTCATATATAATTTTTATTTTAATAATTTTTACCTCTCGCTAAGAGAGCTATTGGATTCATGCTAAAAATCGCATATCCAGATTTTATTGAATAAGCACGTTTTAAGGTCCCTATAATCCGATTTTAACATTTTACGATGATATCTGTGTGTGTGTATGTGGGATGTTGTAAGGACGATTACTCAAAAACTATAAGACTTTATATTTGTTTACGTATTTCCCAATCGGACATTCATGGGAAGATCTGAAAAGGTTTTGGTAACAATTGGACAACTGGAAGTAGAAGATTCTTGAAAAAAAAATCTTCTAAATATTGATGTTGAGATAGATTTTGGGGAAGAGACGGAAAGATAGGATAATGAATGAAAGAATAAGGGAAATGGCTCGAGTAATAGAAGTTTGTAGAAAGATACAAGAGAAACGATTACATTAGTATGAACATGTCATGAGAATAGATGAAGAATATATTGGAAGAATGAATAGCTTAATTGTAGAAGGTGGAAGAAACAGAGGAAGACCAAAGATAAGATGGAAGAACTGTATTGCGGAACACTTGAGAAAAAAGGAACAGAATGAGGACGACACACAAAACAGAAATGAGTGAAAAAAGAAAATAAAACATAGCGACATAGGAAAAGCTAAAGAAGAAGATGTCAGTGTCAAGGGCAATTTGCTTAGTTTGTTTATGAAGTAATTTAACTGGAAATATAGAATATTTTGCAAGAAAAATTATATATGGAATTTGTACATAATACACGGAATTGATGGAAGGTAATGTGCTGGTAACATCAGCTTTTTTTAAGAAAAACAATTAAGAGCTTCAAATTAAGGTACTTCAGGTAGATCAATTGTAACCAAAATCTAATCAATTGGCTGTAAGAATAGGAATAAAAAAATTGTAATTTTTGAAATTGTAGTATTGGAGTTATCGCGGACGAAACGATCATCACACACACACATACATACAGACATCATCGTAAAAATAGTAAAGAATAACACGTGAAATATCTCCAAATAAATCTGCTTTATTAAATAAAATAAAGGCACTAGATCAACGTTACAAAATGAAAATAAAACTGCTCCAGCAAAGGAATCGAAAAAATATTTAAAAAATTGCTACTATGTCGTCAGGACTTTGTGCTTTAAAGAAACAAAACTTTTTACAAGAAGATCAGCTGATTGTTTTGAAAAATATATCGACCCCTAATAAGGAAATATTTAATCCAATGGAAAACAATATTATTTATTTGATTAAAGCTATTTTAGAAAAATATATTTCCATACGACTATACTACATTGCAAAAAATATAAAAGATTCATCACAAAGTCGATGACAACAATATAACAAATTAATTCTGTTCGAAGGTTACTAGTTTCAGATATTTATATTTATTGGATTTCTTTAAATTTTAAAAATAATTATGTATTTTATTTTAGTTACTGAATTATCTTGTATAAATAAAAACATTTTTTTTTTTTATTAAATATAAGGGTACATCGACGTCTGGGTCATTAGTACCCGGAACTGTATATGTAAATTACATTGTAGGTAAGTATTACATAGTATGGTATATTTGATAGTGGTTTGGTTTAGATATTTTTATATAGTTCTATATCCTTCAGGAATTGTAGTGTGTTTTTGAGGTTGGTGTCGTTGTTTCCCAGAATTTCCCGGAGTGTGCCTGGGAGTTGATTTTGGTTTCTATGTTGCGTGTAGAGTGGGCAGTCAATCAGTATGTGCTCTGTTGTTATTTGTAATTGGCATGTGGTGCATAAGGGTGGGTTTGTTTTTTGTAGTAGGTGTTGGTGGGTTAGTCGTGTGTGTCCGATGCGTAGTCGCGTTATAATTATTTGGTCTCTTCTATTGGTAGGTGTTGTCCATTTGGAGGTATCTATTTTTATTTGTCGTAATTTATTGTTTGTTAGGTTTTTCCATGTATTGTCCCAGTTTCCTCTTATGCGATCATTTATTTCTTTTGTGATGTCTTCGGCAGGGGTTGGTATAAATGTAATTTCTTGTTCTTCTACTTCTTTGGCAATTCTGTCGGCTCGTTCGTTTCCGTTGATTCCTATGTGTGCTGGAATCCACATAAAGTAGATACATATATTTTTTTCTATTATTTTGTGTGTTTCGTCCTGTATCTTCTGGATTTCTGGGATCTTGGTGAATTGTTTTTGCATTTCTTGGAGTGTGCTCAGTGAGTCGGTACAGATGAGAAAGTTTTTTCCCCGATTTCCTTCTTTATTTATCATTTTCAGTGCCTTTGAGATGCAGTATCGCTCTGCAGATTTTCCTGATATTGTGTTCGGTAGATGGATTTTTATTTCTTCGTCCCCTATGATAATGGCCCCACCTGTTGTATTTTGGGTCTTGGATCCGTCTGTATATATTTCCTGGCTCTGAATTTTACTTCGTAGATCTTCGAATTTTTGCAGGTATGTAGTAGGCGACGTTTCACTTTTCTTGTATTTAGCCAAACTCAGGATGTAATTTGGTTGCTTTTTTGTCCATGGAGGGATTTTGTCCGGGTAGTTTTGTTCGATAGGTGGGATTTTCAGGTTTAGGCTGGATAATATGGAGTTTATTTTTTCTTGGAAGGGGGTGTTATTTGGGATTTTGAGTGTGTCATGGTCAGTATTTTCGAATATGTATTGATAGGCTGGGTTTTCTGGGGTTTTTGCTAATTTTGTGATGTATGTTATTGTTAATTTTGATCGACGGATGTTTAAAGGTGTGATTTCCGACTCACATAGTATACTATTTGTTGGGCTGGTTCTGTATGCTCCCGTAGCTAGTCTTAGGGCTGTATTTTGTATACTATCTAATATCTTCAGGTTAGAATGTTTTGCCATATTATATATTACAGATCCATAGTCTATTTTTGATCTAATAGTTGTTGTGTAGATTTTTATTAGTACGTCTCTGTGGGCTCCCCATTTATTATGACTAAGACATTTTAAGATATTTAGACTTCTCCAACATTCCTTTTTAAGATGTTTGATATGTGCTTTCCAAGTTAGACGTGAGTCGAGTATCATGCCAAGGAATCTGATGTTAGAAACATATTCTATTTTTTTATTGTTTAATTTTATTGTTGGTTTTACTGGGTTGTGTTTTTTTGTAAAATACATCATTTTGGTTTTTTCTTCTGAAAATTGGAAGCCTGTAGCTATTGACCACTCTTGTAGTTTGTTTGTTGCATTTTGAAGTTCATTTTTAAGTGTAGTTATGTTTCTATTTTTATAATATATCGCCAAGTCGTCTGCGAATAGAGAACATTTTACGTATTCTGGAATTTTTTCTGTAATTTTATTTATTGCAATTAAGAATAAGGTCACGCTTATAATTTCTCCTTGTGGGATACCGTTTTTTTGAACTTGTTCGTCAGATAGATGTCCGTTAAATCTTACTTTAAATCTGCGGTCTTGGAGGAAGTTATGGATGTAGTGTATTGTTTCCATTTAGTTGGTATTCCGTTAGTAGTTTGATTATATTGTGTTTCCAGACTGTATCGTAGGCCTTCGTGATGTCAAAGAATATAGCCGCGACGTTTTGTTTGTTTTTGAATGCTTTTTGAATATCAGATTGTATTGCTATATGTTGGTCTATGGTAGATCTTCCTGCTCTGAATCCGTTTTGGTTATTATTTAATATTTTTTTGGTTTCGAGATACCACAATAAGCGTCTATTTACTATTTTTTGAAGCACTTTGCTTAAACAGTTTGATAGTGATATTGGTCTAAAGCTCTGTGCATCTGTCTTATTTTTATTAGGTTTGAGGATTGGTACAGTTACGACTTCTTTCCATTGTTTTGGGAATCTATTTTTAAGCCATATATTATTATAGATTTTTAGGAGAAAGTTAATTGTTTCGTCTGGTAGATGTTTTATACATTCATACGTAATTCCGTCTGGTCCAGGGCTAGTTGATTTTTTTAGTTCTTTTATTGTTAAAGTGAGTTCGTTTTTTGTGATTGGTTGATTTATATCATTTTCGTCATTTTCATTTATTGGTATTTGTTCTTTCTCCATTTTTGTTTTGTATGTGACAAATTCTTTTTTGTAATGTTCGTCGCTTGAGTTCTGAGCGAATTTCTCGGCTAGAGTGTTTGCAATGTTTTGGGGGGAGGTTATTAATTTATTATTTTCTATTAATATGTTTGTTGATGTGTTTGAGTGTCCTCCTTTAATTTTTTTTATTTTCTCCCATATTTCTTTATCAGGTGTACTTGATGTGATGGTTTCTATATATTCTCGCCAAGAAGATCTTTTACTTTGTAATATAGTTCGTCTACTATATGCTTTTGCCTGTTTAAGTTTTATAAAATTTTGTAATGTTTTTGTCTTTTTGTATTCTTTTAGTGCTTTTTTACTATTTTTTACTGCTTCTTCACATTTATTATTCCACCATGGTACTGTTCTTTTGTGTTTGTGTTGCCTTATTCTTTTTAGAGCTATATTTGCAGCTTCTGTAATGTGTTCCGTCAGAATTTTTACTTGTTCATCTACATTATCGGTGGTTGGTAGATTTTCTATTTTCGCCATTTTGGAGAAGGTTTCCCAGTCGGCATTTTTTGTGGGCCACTTTCTTATGTTTTCTTGTGTTGCTGTTTGTATTTCGGGGTCGGGTGTGTATGCTATTTTAATTGGAAAGTGGTTTCCTACGTATATTAAGGGTAGCACAGTCCATGTTAGGTCTTGTGTTATGGAGTTGTCGCAGATTGTCAAATCGATACTGGAGAAATTTCCAGTTCTAGGGCAGAAGTGTGTACTTGTTCCGTCATTTAGAAGTGTGAGTTTGTCGTTGTTATTTAGGATGTGTTCGATGTGTTTTCCACGCGTGTTTGTATCTTCGCAGCCCCATAGTGTGTTGTGCGCATTGAAGTCACCAGTTAATATAAATGGTGTTGGAAGTTGCATTATGAGTTGTTCTAGTTCTATTGTACTGACTTGTTGATTTGGTGGTAAATAAAGTGAGCATATTGTGATTTTGTTTTTTATGTATGTACTGATTGCTATTGCTTCTAGTGTTGTGTGTAGATTTATTAAATGTGCTTCATTTGAGTTTTTGATGAAAATAGCTACTCCTCCACTTGCATTGTTGGTATTTGTTCTGTCTTTTCTAAATACTGAGTAGTTTTTTAGGTGTACTTTATGTTCAGGGTGTAGTCGGGTTTCTTGTATACATATAATTTGTGGGTTTGTATCAGCTGTAATTTTTTGTAGTTCGGCTAGATGGGCGTGGAACCCATTTGAATTCCACTGTATAATGCTCATTTTTATGTGTCTTGGTTTACTTGTTCTTCTAAGAGTTGTTTCATTCGTCGATGTAGTCTTGTAAATCTGTTTTTGATTATTCTTCGTGTTAATAATGGCTATAAGTCGTTAAGCATTTGTAAGAGTTTTTCAGGCTCGGTTGTATATTCTCTTGAGATAACTAGTGGGTTGAAAGCTCCGTGTGCGTTTTCTATGAAACCTTTAAAACGTTCAGAGTTTAGTGCATATTTTTCGGGGTTTTGAGATATTTCAATTTCCGTACCTTGCAGGAGTTCTTCTGTTGTTTGACTTGCTGAGGGGCTTATTGATCGCGCTTTTTTTGATTTTCTGGATTCTGTCGATTGTAGACTTTCTAGTGATGCACTTAGATTGTCGTTTTCTATACTATCCATGTCTTCGCTATCGTTTTGTCTTTTTAGTTTATTTGTGTTTTTGTTATTATTTATACCAGTAGGTAAGTTCATTTCTTTTTCTATTTGTGTGAGAACTTGTGTTGTTTGTGTGTTTGTGATGTTTTGTGTTTGGGTCATTACTTTTGGTGTTTGAAATAGTATTGTCTTCTCAGGTACTTGTGATTTTTGGGGTATTATGTTCTTCTGGATTACTTGTACTTGTTCTGGGTTTTGGGTGAGTGGAGGGAATTTGTAATTTTGGGTTAGTGGTACAGTATCTGTCATATTATTTGATTTTTGTTGTTGACATTGTGTTGTAGTGTGTCCCTGTTTTTTACATGTGAAGCAAGTAGGTGCATCTCCTGAGAGATAGATTCTATATTCAGTGTTGTCGTATATAATTAATAGTGACTCTGGTATTGGTTCGTTCTGTTTATCAGTTATGTGTACTTGCCGTCTGAAGCTTAGAATATGGGCATATTCATTTTCTTGGAGGCCGGCTTTGAGGAAGGTAATTGGTGAGATTAATTTCATATTTTTTTGAATTAAGTCTTGTTCGATTATATGATGTGGGATTGATGGGCAGACGTTGGAGATGATTAGTCTTTTCGTAGGGGTAATAAGGCGTCTAATTTCTAGTAGTTTGTCATCTACTTCTATATGTTTGTATGTTGTAATTAAATTGTTTACTATTGATTTTGATGTTAAATAGATACATATTCGTTTGTGTGAAATTCTAGATGCGAAGATAATATTTTTTGGTTCAACAATATTTCCTATTGCAACAACGTATTGTTTTAGTGGTATTTCGTTTATTGCATTTATTACAATTGCTTGCTCTTTTGATGGGAAGTTGTAGTTTGAATTTTCTCATTTTGTCGGCATAGCTGGTTCCTGTTTGGATTGGTTGTGAGTTTGTGATTGTATGCGCCGTTGGATTTATCTTGTAGGGTAGAGATGTCATGTTTGTTTATTTTGTATATTTCGCTGTTTTATCAGCATGTTAGTTTTTTGTGTTATAAGTTAGATGTCGCACGGTGTTTTGTTTTACTCTGTTATTGCTGCGTAATGTTTTAAGTAGATTTAGGTTGGGTTTATGAATTTGGGAGTAACGGTGGGGGATTTGTGGAGGGAATTTGTGGTTTTTGGATTTTGTGGTTTATAAATATATAATTTGTTTGGCTAAATACCTGTTTTTTCCGTTTGTAAGTTTGACACTGTCACGAGAGGTTTGCACCGTATCTAGTAACTTGTAAAACTGTGTAAAAGAAAAACAATTAAGAGCTTCAAATTAAGGTACTTCAGGTAGATCAATTGTAACCAAAATCTAATCAATGGGGACTTATGATTTTGACGTCATCGGCGTTGGATCGGCAGCGGACCTCCCACCACTTAATTTAGAAAGGGACAAGAAATTTTTAGAAAGAGCGAGGTGATATACCATGGCCGAGTCGATCAAATGCTTTCCCTCTTCAGCACCTCCCCGTTGATCAAATAGTTTGTTATTTAGTCAGCAAAGTTTGGTTAAGTTGTTATGTGTACTCATAGAGTTAAAGAATATTTATTCTTAACTCTATGTGTGTAGTGATTGTTATTAATGAAACATTGCGGAATCAAATCTTTCTGATTCTCACGGACGGAAAACAAATTCGATTTCATCGTTTCAATTTGAAAAAAACATGAACTGAATCTATGTGAACACTACAAATTCCACTGTTGAGAGAGACGGAAAAAAATAATGAAATTTCGTTTAGTGTATATCCACGTCTTAATCTTATTAAAGTCATACATAATTTGTCTCTGGATGTTAAATTATTAAATTAGTTTTCTTTGACGTTTTTTTGGAAATATCTGTATTTCAACTTTGGCATAACTGTGGGATTTAACAAATCATATAGAACATTAAAATGTTCTACTAATAAGCCGGTGAAATATATAAATTTTACAGCATCATTGCTTAATAAATTATAATTTAGTTTCCATTTATTGACAAATTTAATTTCATTTCTCGATGTCTCTATAGCACCAAATAACTTTCTTACATAATAATTGTTGACTGTTTGGGTACTACTTTCCTTATTAATCTTTATTTCTGTTTGTGTGGAGTTGTTCAGCTTATTATCAATTTTTATATGTGTTTTTATTAATATAAACTTGTGTCTCTTTATTAGTAGACAGCTTTATTATAGTTGCTTGAGTTGCTGTACTTGTTTTTCCAAAATAAGTTTGATTATGTTTGTCCACTTTACAAACATAGGTTTGCGTCATTTTATTATTATTTTGTACATAATTAAACTTCCTTTTTTATCACAGGTTCCTGTAAATACATTACTAATTCATATTCAATTTATATTAATCATATTTCAACTTCCGTGTTCAGTCTCAGACATGTTTATCACAGACTATCTAACCTAACGGCTTTCTTTTCAAACAATGGTTGTTGTGATCACGTGATAAACGTCAAACTTAGAGCTAAATCTTGCTCACTACATAACTATTTATTAAATACTTTTTTACACACTAGATGGCGACCAAAATATTTGAATTGTATAAGTCTCCATTCATGGGTTATGTACACTGTTATGTATTTAAATTTGACCATAGAGTTAAAAATATAATACATAGAGGGAGCGTAAAGTACGATTGAAGGCAATGACCTTGATGCCTAGTGACGGAAGGGGAATGAAGCGTCAGCCATATTGTGCAGCCCCATTTTAGCGCGTTATTCAAATCTGTCTATTTTACGTAAAATAAAGTTATATTGGAGTAATAAAACAATAGTAATAGTGTAATTTACTAGAATAAATCCAACGTAGGAAATAAATAATATCAACCGTAATAAAATGTTTTTATTTATACAAGATAATTCAGTAACTAAAATAAAATACATAATTATTTTTAAAATTTAAAGAAATCCAATAAATATAAATATCTGAAACTAGTAACCTTCGAACAGAATTAATTTGTTATATTGTTGTCATCGACTTTGTGATGAATCTTTTATATTTTTTGCAATGTAGTATAGTCGTATGGAAATATATTTTTCTAAAATAGCTTTAATCAAATAAATAATATTGTTTTCCATTGGATTAAATATTTCCTTATTAGGGGTCGATATATTTTTCAAAACAATCAGCTGATCTTCTTGTAAAAAGTTTTGTTTCTTTAAAGCACAAAGTCCTGACGACATAGTAGCAATTTTTTAAATATTTTTTCGATTCCTTTGCTGGAGCAGTTTTATTTTCATTTTGTAACGTTGATCTAGTGCCTTTATTTTATTTAATAAAGCAGATTTATTTGGAGATATTTCACGTGTTATTCTTTACTATTTTTACGATGATGTCTGTATGTATGTGTGTGTGTGATGATCGTTTCGTCCGCGATAACTCCAATACTACAATTTCAAAAATTACAATTTTTTTATTCCTATTCTTACAGCCAATTGATTAGATTTTGGTTACAATTGATCTACCTGAAGTACCTTAATTTGAAGCTCTTAATTGTTTTTCTTAAAAAAAGCTGATGTTGCCAGCACATTACCTTCCATCAATTCCGTGTATTATGTACAAATTCCATATATAATTTTTCTTGCAAAATATTCTATATTTCCAGTTAAATTACTTCATAAACAAACTAAGCAAATTGCCCTTGACACTGACATCTTCTTCTTTAGCTTTTCCTATGTCGCTATGTTTTATTTTCTTTTTTCACTCATTTCTGTTTTGTGTGTCGTCCTCATTCTGTTCCTTTTTTCTCAAGTGTTCCGCAATACAGTTCTTCCATCTTATCTTTGGTCTTCCTCTGTTTCTTCCACCTTCTACAATTAAGCTATTCATTCTTCCAATATATTCTTCATCTATTCTCATGACATGTTCATACTAATGTAATCGTTTCTCTTGTATCTTTCTACAAACTTCTATTACTCGAGCCATTTCCCTTATTCTTTCATTCATTATCCTATCTTTCCGTCTCTTCCCCAAAATCTATCTCAACATCAATATTTAGAAGATTTTTTTTTCAAGAATCTTCTACTTCCAGTTGTCCAATTGTTACCAAAACCTTTTCAGATCTTCCCATGAATGTCCGATTGGGAAATACGTAAACAAATATAAAGTCTTATAGTTTTTGAGTAATCGTCCTTACAACATCCCACATACACACACACAGATATCATCGTAAAATGTTAAAATCGGATTATAGGGACCTTAAAACGTGCTTATTCAATAAAATCTGGATATGCGATTTTTAGCATGAATCCAATAGCTCTCTTAGCGAGAGGTAAAAATTATTAAAATAAAAATTATATATGAAAACTACATTGCAAAAAGGGTCACATTTTTTAATGAAATATACATCATGTACATCAAATACGGTAGAATTTTATGTATAAACTTCCAATGCAATAAGAATCATAGTCTCAAAGTTAACCTGTGAAATATATAGCCATACAACACAAATATAATATAGATTTGTTTTTTTTATTTCCCGAAAACTACATAACAATGACATTCCTCTTTTTTGCAGCGTGATCTTCATATAATAATCCTTTTTTTCCTCAATTCGGCTTCAAAAATTAGAAGAATTTGGAAATTAATTGATATCTAGGCTGTTCCTTTACATATGTTTTAGCTTCTTTCTACGTCATAAGATAGTTTTGTTAAGTCAGATTATTAGATTTAAACCATGTTTTTGGTAGACTTGGTTTTATGTGTACGATTATTTTTTATTATTCTTTATGACGTTGTGGCATGGAGAATTCGTGTATTGTAAATGAATGTCTTGATTTAATTTCTATTGCACATGGATTTCCTTAATAATCGTGTTTAGATATTTGAAATAGACCTTTTCAATTTAAAGAGATCTGCGCGTAGTAAGCCAACAACTGACGGGAGTCATGGTTATGCACTTGTGATAAGATTCATGGCGCGTGTATGTGTTTTTTTTAATAGATTTAAACTATGAGGAAAGTCTCAGACAACTTTAAGAAACTTGTCGAAAGTCGTTACAAAGCGAGATTTTGTTTCACAGCCCAGCTGACTGTTGCAGACGCCATTTTACTTACTATTGGCAGAGATACAAGAGACAGCTGAAAAGGATTATTGTTTTCTATCAGTAGCATTTTACACTTAAACCGTTGTCTATGTATACATATTGTCATTGTATAATGTAAAATAAGATTAATTATAAGTTATGCAAAGATGAATGTGTTTTATTTGCCTCCTGCCTTAAATACAATAAAAAATAAAAACAATACATCCTTCTCAAACACTATTCCCATTGATATCAGCTTCTTGCAACAAATATATGTGTTTATAAACTTTATTGTATATACAGATTAGTAGGTTTATATTATTTACTGCTACACCATTCCCATGTATTTATAATATAAATAATTGCTATTTACAGATTGTTATACATGTGCAAATAAAAGATTATAAGTGATTCAAATACTTGATTTATTTTTTAATGCTGTAATACAAGAAAACTAATAAATGTTTGTTAACTTTCACAATTTATTTCGTTGCGACATCTATCAGTGCTCACTATAACTATTAACCTATTCCAATTTAATAATTTTATTTTGTTACAATTTGTAGGACGGAGTGTACTTTTTAAATATGTAAGCGCGCGAAGTTGATACGCGCCAACTTCATGGGCTAGATTTGTACGTTATGACACAGTGCTGGGCAGGAAATGTACAGAGCGATCTATGTACATTATGACGATGCATAAGGCAAGAAATGTACACTTTGACGCGCGCCAACTTCATGGACTAGATTTGTACGTTATGACACTGTGCTTGGCAGGAAAAGTACAGGGCGATTTGTGTACATTATGACGTTGTATATTGTGTACCTAGCCATATTTAGCGGAAAAAAGGCGCGTAACATGAAATTTTTAAAATATTTTTGAAATATTTTTTTTGCATTCTGCAACAATTATAGCTTTATTCTTATAGGAAATAACAATTTATGCATCATAAAAAGCTTGTTTATAATGCGTTAGTATTTAATAGTTAAAAATATATATGAAAAGGAAATTAGAATAAATTCACAGATATTCGTTATCGTTACTATTTCACATAAAAAGAATCTAATATTTCAACCAGGTAAAAACTCGCGGTCTTCGCAGCCGCGAGCTTTTGGTGTGCTTAGAATCCGGTGTGCAGCTATTTAATTAAATTATATATCGTACAATAACAATACATTATCAATTTTGACTATATAAGAACCTTCTTTGGTAATTCTATATTTCAACCCTAGACAACACGATTTTAGTTTTAATTAGAAGATATTTCAAACAGTTCGAGTTATGAACCCCCAAAAATGCATGTTTTCAAGTTTAGTTTCGGCCAAAAACGCGAGATTAAAATTCGTTCAATACCACGATTTCGATTAAAGATAGAGTGTTAATTCTTGCAAAAACGAACTCTGGAGGGTCGATTTGATATATTAATATTTTAAAAGTATCTAAAAGGCCTTAGCGATTCCTAAAAATGGAATCGAAATTTTGGCAAAAAATATATTTCCCTCAAAAACATGTATTTTATATTGCTCAAAACTCCTCAACGGTTTAAATTATCTTCAAATTAACACGAAATTCGAGTTCTACGGGGTTTAAAATATAAATTGTCTCATTTTCAAATACTAAAACTGTCTAGACACAGTTTTATTTTAATATCTCTAAGATGACGCCCGTTGGGAATTTTTCGCAATTCTTCCAAAACATCAAAACTTTTATTTGATTATGAATTCGGCCGAAATGTACGGGAAACATATAAAATTAACTAATTATTTACACTTAAAATTTGTTGAAAATGTTTATTTTTTAATGAAAATCATGTACGTCTCAAAAATATTCGGCTGGTTTACAGCGCCAAAATGATCGAACTATGTCGACATTTTGACTCTGTCGGTAAGGCCGCACTCAAAATCAATGCCAATGCTTTTCTTATGTAAACTTTGAAAATTAATTACATAATAGTATATTATTGTGGCAAGTGTGTGAAGCAGAAATTTTTACATGAGGGTGGAGATTGCGACACAAGCCGAAGGCGAGTGTTGCAAACCACTCGAATGTAAAATAGGCTTCACACACGTGTTACATACTATACTTTTTCTACGACCTTGTAATAAAATATATTTTTTTTTATAAATTAATAACACATTTCTCATGAAGTTGTTATTTCTACGGACCATTTACCAACACATGATTTACGTGTATATAAAGATATTCATTGTATGTGTTAAAACTGAACTATTTACGTGACACTTCACGCACAGTGTATATTTACTTCACACACACTATGAAGTGTCACTTCACGCACAGTGTACAAAAAAACATATATATATATATATATATATATATATATATATATATATATATATATATATATATATATATTAGCCGTGGTGCCCCTGGATGTGGATATGCCCCACGTGCGACGCCGATGAAGGAGCGGCTACGCAAGCGCAGATAGGCGCAAGAAGGAAAATGGCGGGGAAGAGTACAAGAACGGTAGACAGAGGCAGCAGTAGTTTTGTTTATTGTTTGTTTTGAAAATGTCATGTATTGTGAAATCTAATAAAAACTTGATTAAGAACGTTAACATTAGTGTGTGTATAGTAGCATAATATGAATATTTATTGTACATTTGAAGAAAAATATTTTTTTCTTCAAGTGTACAATAATATTCATATTATGCTACTGTACACACATTATAGAAGATATTCATTTTAATACTAGTACAACAATGTTGTTCATTATTGTACTAGTAAAAAAATGTTAGCTTCTTAGTTCACCGCTGGCGGCAGCAGTCGTCATAGCAAAACAGACCATATTGAAAATTGTTTTTTGACAGTTGTATCGTTTGTGTTTTGTAGTGTACACAGCCAACTATGGCTAAAATTGCAAACTCTACAATTAAAACAATTCCAGAAAAATATAAAAAAAATCCCAATTTTCTTTGAAACACTTGAAGAAAAAATAGTATATGTTATTCGGAGCAGAACGTCCTTTTTGTGCTTTACCCAGCTTGCCTGGCCTCGGCCGCAATATCTGGGTTCAACACAAAAAGACCGCTTTCTACTCCTAATAACATAATATACTATTCTTGTACAATTTGTATTCCAAAGTGTATTTTTTAAATTATGAGCGAGCGAACTTCATCTGCGCCAACTTTATGGTCAAGATTTGAACGTTAAGAAACTGAACGAAACAAGAAATGAAAAGGGCGATGTATGAAGATTAGGAGGATGTCTGTTTCCCTAATTCTAATATCTAGACAACGGTATTTTTGTCGAAAATAGGAAATGAGCTCATTTTCAAATATGGTTTATTTGAAATACTTCGTGAAACGATAGGAATATATTGATATGTTGCCAACTTCAAAATTATTCTTGATTATTTGACAGATAAGAAAACACGGAACGAAGAACGAAGACAGATGCTTGCAGTTTGCAGTTTGCAGAGTTTGCAGTGACAATTCATTTGCCGTACGTGAAATGTGTTTTGAACTTTTAATTTAAAATGACAAAATTAATGGAATGGTTGGTTGCTTGTGGAACTATTTTAGTAGTTTGGGCTGCTATAGTAACCAATAAAATAGATACTCCATTCACCAGACAATACATGGATTTAATAATACCGTTTCCGATCATATTTCTGTTTTTGTTTGGGGTAATAATAATTTATGTTTTATATGTACAATTATCTTTTAGATTAAAAGAGTAAACTCGACTTTACCGGCCAAATCCCGCAAAATCTCAATTATTAGATTCTATGAAATACTAACCTTACCCTTACAGTAGGTTCATTTAGATAAAAGTATTTTTTGCACGATACCGGTAGGGTTTCCAATGCAGTAAGCTTTATTTACAAATTACTGATCGGTATGTAATGTGAATCATTTACAGATCAGGAGGCGGTAAGTAAATTAAAGAAACTATCAAAGCTTACTTTCAAATTGATAACCAAAAATTTTGAATATGTCAAGATAATTTTGTTAGTCGATCATAACAAAAGAAAACGTTATAAGCATTGCAGTCAGTATGTGCTCTTCTACCGGTATCGGATATATTGGATCATCTACAACCGGTAGGAAGCATTTACTGACCTTAATACTTAAATAACTATTTCGAATATTTGCAAGCAAAAAAGTCACATTTTTTTAACTCGAAATGCCTATAAATTAAAATGAATGTATGTAACCATCCGAGTTCGTCAAACTGAGTTTTGTGCGTTAGGTTGCGTTACATTAAATAATTTTTATAAAATTTGCAAGCTAATTTCAGGTTTGGCCGTAAAGTCGAGTTTTTTTTACTAAATAAAATAAATATTTCATCCTGGCATATTACCCATTGCTGGGTGTGCCAATCTGCTTTGTACACAGATATCGGTAATGATGGAATATTTGTACCGTGTGGGCGTTTACCAGGCGTCACCTCACGGGTACTTATAACTAACGTGGAGAGTGCACCACGGGTCAATTTTGTATCATTAAAGTCGAAGTAATTTTTAGTGTCGATCGGGATCTAATAAATGAAGTATACTTTAGTTCTCGAAAGATGTTTATTCAAGGTTATTTGTTCGAATAGAGAATACACAGCACTTTATAAAGCAGTAGCTTAGTAAGATTTCATTTTAGAAAGAAAAAGATTATTTGATGTCTATGTAGTTTATGTTGTGTGACAGATATACGAAAATGGTGACATTATTTTCTAACACATTACAAATAATAATGACGTATGTCCCAGAGTTACAGATATCTAATTAAGTAGTACACTGCCCTCTGTGCTACTAGTTACCTAGTGACGTTGACATTTAAATCAAATTATTATTCCATGGTTTATGTCAAGTCTATGTTTTTTTATTATTTAAGAAGAAACATAATTTTCAAATAAATTACACTTATTTTTTTCAGTTAAAATGTATCATAAATATTTCATGTGCATACGAAATGCAGTGAAGTTATTTATAAGTAATATTATGTCAGACGGCTCATAAATGACTTTGAATAGTCATCTTTCGTGAACCAAACTATATTTAGTCCTATGGTTTTACCCATATCTTTATAATATTTTTGATCTGTAACATCAATCATTGTGTTTATTTGTTGATAATCTTTTTTTTATAGTTATATGCGGCTACCGTTGTTTTGTACCGAGTATTTACATTCAATAATTGTGAAGAAGCTGCCGTTGAACTGAAAAAGGTAAAAAATACATTCTGCAGTGAGTATCAACGCAATAGGTTCAGGAAATGCTCGAAATATAGTTTTCATTTTATTTCGTCCAATATTACAAATCTGGAAAACTTGAAGAGCTACGAGGGCGGTTAAATTAGCAAACAATTTTTGTTTTATAGTAGGTACTCTCATGAGCATAATTTTTATTTTAACCAGTGGTTCACAGACTGCGAAGACCATCTTTGTAATTTACATAGAACTATATATTTTTTATTTACTTATATGATAGAAAATTTTATTCTGAATTCAGTGATATAATGTTTGCATACCCTAAAATGATGTTTAGATTTATATCAGTTTTATTTTAATATGGCTAAAATAAGTGTGCCATGGATGATACAAATGAATGTGAAAAACAATTACTTTGAAACAAAAAACAACACACAAATTCTACTCAAATTGTCCTCCATTTTCGGTCACAGCACTCTAAAATCTGAATCCATATTCACTTGTATCGTCCATGGCACACTTATTATAGGTATAATGAAATAAAACTATTATAAATCTAAACATGCATTTTTCTTTAAAAAAAAATAATAATCTAAGGGTATGCATATATTATTCCAATGAATTCAGAATAAAATTCTCTAACAAGTAAATAAAAAATATATGATCCTATTTAAAATAACAAAGTTAGTCCCCCCTTTTGAAAACCACTGATTGAAAAAAAATTATGCTAATTAAAATAGTTTAATAAAACATAATTTCTTTGCTAATTTAACCGACCTCGTAGCTCTTGAAGTTCTCGACATAGCAAAAGTGGACAAAATGAAATGAACACACCGTATACAAGCTGATTGAAAAAAGGGACAATTGGCTGTTTTCCTTATTATTTAGAATTATAATTTAAATTACAAAGTTGGGGCGAACTTAAATGCCACTTTTTGGTGTGAAAAGATTTTGAATTCTACTTTCGGTTTCGCCGCCGGAATACTTGCATTTTCATCAAAAAATAATCCAGTAATTAAATACATATAATAAATTATGAAACTTTAATGTATTAGTTCTCCATGACATTTGTGCATTATTTGTTTGTGGAAATATTTTGACGTTTACCTGATATATAATTTGCTTTGTTTTGATTATTTCGAACAATACAAATTGTCTTTAAGAGCCAATATAATTAAATGAAATTTATGACTATTTCTTAATACTTTGGCATCAAAAACAAATGATACATCAGGTAAATGCGAAATATTTTCTCAAAAAGGGTACAAATGTCTCGGAAAACTGAGAATGTATTAAAATTTCATCATTTTGAAAAATTAATGACAAGTATATTTTTTGACTAAAATGCAAGTATTTCGCATCAATGTAAAGTTAATTTAAATTACGTTCAGAAAATATTACAATATATCATCCATTTTTAAAAATTAACTATGATATCGCGTCCGGTGAAACCGCAGAATTCATCATTTTTGTACACCAAAAAGTAGAATTTAAGTTCGCCTCGAACTATACAAATAGATAATGATTTGTGAAGATATTTTTAAAAATACTACAAATTTAATTACTAAAAGAGCTATCAAAAAATAGTTTTAAAGAATGTTTCGAATCATTTTATAGTTGTATATAGCTGCTGAAAATGATTTGGAAGGAAATAAAATAAAATACAAGAAGTTGCACGACCAGTGTATACGATCTTTATTTTAGAAACTAATTAAAAATAATTCACAATTTTTTTATGTAGATATTTTTTGACGCCCATTTCACTAAAATATTTTCAAAGCAATGGCATTTCTGATTTAACCGAAAGTAGTTCTTAACTATCGTATTTTAAATGGAATGCTACATTTCTTTATTTTACTATTAAATTTTGCACATTTTTCGTTAAAATACGTTCTTAAAGTGTATATTTTTTAATGCAAAAATAGCTAATTTTTCACATAAACGGGTTATAAAAATGAAATACTTTGACACTTTTTTTTAAATACGTGAATATATTGTTTGTGTTGACATTTATAATCAATTGAAAGAACAAAATATTTACTTCTTTCTGTGTATGGGCAGTCTAATTTTATGTTAAAAATCTTATGTAAGGCATAAAATTCTGCATCTGAATCAAGAAGCAAAATTAATTTGGATGCCTTATAACGGCAGAAATTAGGTATGTAAATGTGGAAAATCACCTCAAAAATAGCAATAGCCATGGAATTGAGACAAAATAAATAACAAATGTCTAACGGTTTATCTGTCATGCTAGGGACATTTATCTATCAGTTACATAAATTTGAGATCTGAACTGTGTAACCAATGAGTTATATTTATCATTAAAGCATAGACTCCGGGATTTTTAAAATAAATTATTTTATAAACTTATTCATAAAATAAATAGAAAAATTATTCATGCATATCTGTAGAAAATTTAATAATATTTATTTTTTATAATAATATAAATGGCGAAAAAATTTAATTTAAACGTATTTTTCGAAGAATAACTGTTTTGAGCTTTAATTAAAGTGCCATTTCCATTTATCTGATTTACACCAAAATCTATTTTTTTTTTTCATATTAGACCAAATTATAAATACAAGGTTTCACAATTTTCTGAATGATAATATTTGAGTTAGAGCGTAAAGAGGATGTACACACACATACACCCATACACACCCACAGACATCATCTTGAAAATGTTAAAATCTGATTCTAGGAACCTTAAAACGTGCGCATTTATGAAAATCTCGATATTAGATTTATAGCACGATCCCTATATCTCCCTTACCAAGGGTAGCGGGAGGCAAAAATAACAAGTATTCATTTTTTCCATTCGTGGCACTCTTATTATAACCATATTTTAACCAAATTAGTATAAAACTTTATTTACATTTTTCTCAAAAAATTCGCTATATAAGGGCATGCAAATATTATACCACTGAATTCAGAATTAAAATCTCTTAACAAATGGGCAAATAGAATATATGTATATGTTCTTATTTAAAATTAAAAAGTGAGGTCCCGTATTTTGAGAACCACTGGTCCAAAAAAATATTTTTCTTTTCTTTAAATTTGTATTGTAAAATAGTTATAGCAATGTAGGTTATTTAAAATGAACACCTGTATAACTATTAACGAAGAATCAATTTAAGGCAAATAATAAAAAATGAGATGTTCCATTTAAAAAAGTTTTTTGAATTTTCTTAACTTTAATTTTATATGGAAATAAAATTTCATTTTATAAAGTTAAACTTGTGTAAACAAAAGATTTCTTTATAACACTTTTATGGATTATAGAAATTCTATTCCATTCTTGAAATATTTAAAAATATTTCTTTTCATCTCAAATGGTAAAATAAAAAATAAAGCAATAAGTTAGAAACTACTTTCACAAGTGCCGCTACATTGAAAATATTTTAGTTAAAATGGACTTATCAGAAAACCCCTTGACATCAAATTTTCTAAAACAATATTAAATAGTTTTTTATTTACCTCCCGCCAACCTACATACATACAGTTTTCAGTGAATAAGCACGAATTAGGGTCCCCACGACACGTTTTTACTATTTTTACAATAATGTCTGTCTGTGTGTCTGTATGTGATTTTTTTCCTGCACGATAACTCTTATGTGAAACTTCCAAAAAATTCTATTTTCTGTGTTTAAGCTTTCTGTATTCATATAAAGAGTTCATTAGATTTTGGGTAAATTCAACAACCGGAAGTGGTACTTTGCTTGAAGTCCATAACAGTTTTTAAAGAAAAACTATATTAAAATATAATCTAAAACTTATGAATTTTAGTATTTAACACTTTTATCAATGTCAATGACAACAACATATTAGATTTTGGCTAAAATTGATAAACCGGAAGTGATACTTTACTTGGAGCTCTGAACAAATTTTCGTGAAAAAATATATTATATAATCCAAAATTTCTCAAATGGTATTTGATTAAGAACAACATATTAGATTTTGACTATATATGATAAATCGGCAGTGTTACTTTTCTTGAAGCCTATAACAATTTTTAATGAAAAACTATATTTAAATGTAATCCAAAACTTTCAAATGTAGACTTTTATACTAATGAGAACGACATATTGGATATTTGCTAAAATTGATAAACCAGATGTGGTACTTTACTTGGCGCTCTTAACAGATTTTCGAGGAAAACAGGTAATAAACTATAACTCAAAATTTCGTTATACAGATTTTTACCTCTCGCTAAGAGAGGTATTGCATTCATGTTAAAAATCTCATATTCAGATTTTAATGAATAAACACGTTTTAAGGTCCCCACTATCCGATTTTAACATTTTTACGATGATGTCTATGTGTGGATGTGTATGTGTGTATGTATGTGTGTGGGATGTTGGAAGGACGATTACTCAAAAACTATAAGACTTAATATTTGTTTAACTACGTATTTCCCAATTGGACATTCATGGGAAGAGCTGAAAAGGTTTTGGTAACAATTTGCCAACCGGAAGTAGCAGATTCTTGAAAAAAAATGTTGTAAATATTATTTTTTGAAATTTTTTTTTGGTAATATTAAAGAAAATTAAATTCTCTATCTGATACATTTAAATATTTTATTATATATTCTATAGATTTAGAGGTAAAAGAAATATAATATATAAAATAATCTGTTGTAATAAATTTTACAGCCGAAAGAATGCCATGGAAAATAGTTGAAAATTTAAATTGACAGATAAATGTCAGTGTCAGAAATCCGGAGACATTATGAAGACTTTTTCTGGGAAGTACATACATTATATTATTTCTTAATGTATTAATAGTTAAATATTTAATATTATATGTATATTACACATACCCTTCAGAAATACTGTTACTCCCGACAATAAAATGGAAACATCTCGACAAATTAAAAGAGTAGGACAAAATTTCTTCATAGAATGAATTTATATTTAAAAAATCTAAATATAAGGAATAGATATAAGTAGAATTTTTGGTGTAGAGTGTAGGTATACAAGAAATGTTAAATACATTAGGGCGCGAGCAGTCATGTGACATCTTTGGCCTTGACAAGCAGATATGGGTGCCCATGTCAGAATGATAGCTAATAATTATGTATATAGATGTCAAATATCATAATTTCTCATTCTAAATTTAATGATTTTCCAATTCCATGTGATTTATTTTCCTCGACAAGTAAATTCCACACTCCTGGTGACAAATTAACTACGTGAATTTAGAAAATTTTGAAATATTTAATGAAAAATTCTGACATTTGACATCTATATAAAAATTACTAATTATCATTCTGAAACGGGCCCCCACATCTGCTTGTCAAGGCCAACAATGTAACATGACTGTTCGCGCCCTATACTTATGTAACCAAAAAAGGAAGTGGCGAAAGGTATTGTGCTGGCCACAATAGATTTTTTTATTTATTGGAACAACAAATTAGATTTTGTTTACAAACGATCAACCGGAAGTGATACTTTACTTAAAGCTCATTGGTATTTTAAAATGGAATTGGTAGGAGATCATGTGCTGGCCACATCAGATTTTTTAAATATATATATAGGTCGCATTAGCTCGTGGGACTCTTGTATACGCGAATAACTTTGTAGCACAGTATTATTTAGTTAGATCCTAAATTTAAAAAAATCTTCTATTGGGATATTTCACTACGTAGAGTTGGCGCTGTGCGTCAACGTCAAACTTTCGACAAGGGAGCACATTTGTTTACCTTCCATAAGCGTATCATTGCTGTTTCAGTGCTTCTTATTCTTTTAGGTATAATACATTCCGTTATTTCCTGTTTTATTAATTGTAGCAATAGATTAATTATTGTTTTTCATTTTAAATACTTTAGTTAGTAGTTTTTAGGTTATATATATATATATATATATATATATATATATATATATATATATATATATATATATATAATACAAAAATACATACAACTGAATAATAAAATATAGGGTGTTCCATTTGAAAATGACGAGTTATAGTCATTTGAAATTGAGCACATTTGATTCGCTTTATTGAACAGCCTGTATAATTACATTTAAAAAAATATATGTCAGAACATAGAGTATAATTACAGTTATACAGAAAAGAAAATTCTTAATTCTTACTATTAAAATAACTTCAGTAAGCCTTTATAAAGCAATGCGTGTATTCGGTCTTTTTTAGAGAAAAAACGGAATAACTTGGTAACGCCGTGGAAAACTAAAACAAAATTCATATGTTCGTATAGGTGAATAAAATACAATTCAAAATATATAAAAATATATAGGTGTTCCATTTAAAAAAAGAGAAACTATTCTCGCCGAGCCGTAATGCAACACCCTGTATATGTGAAAATAATTTTACGTTATGCTCCTTGAGTAGACGAATAAATTCTGTTAATAAACTTATGCTGTATTTCTAACGACAAGGGAGATATCGAAGACGGCGATTTCGGTGACTCACCTGTATATATATATACAGGGTGTATCAAGATAATGGAACAGTGCCATTTATTCGTGAATATGAAAAGTTACACAAAAAAGTGATTAAGATATTTTATGAAGTATAGAGGGGGATACATTTTGATATAACTATTATTATTTTAGAGTCAGTGGTATTCAACTTATCGATCAATGTTATATTTTTTAAATGGTATCATATTTTTTTTTATTAACTCATTAAATAGAGAATTTTCTTCTGTATTCAACAATATAATTATATTATACCCTTACATTGCGAAAAATTTGATATTGTTGAATTCAGAATAAAATTATCTATTTAATTAGTGAATAAAAAATATATGCCATTTAAAAAAATGTAACATTGATCCATAAGTTGAGTACCACTGGCATTAAAATAATAAAGGTTATGTCAAAATGTGTCCCCCTCTATGCTTTGTAGCAATAGATTAATTATTGTTTTTCATTTTAAATACTTTAGTTAGTAGTTTTTAGGTTATATATATATATATATATATATATATATATACAGGATGGTTATGAACTTAATATTATAAATTTAAGGGTAAGTAGTATGACATGTTAGATTACAAAACAGAAAGATTTTTTTAAAATTCGAAAAAAGAAAATTCGACTTTTCTTAAGGAAACTTTTTTTTACTGCTGTTTTAATTAATATTTCATTAAAAATATGGTTATCAAAAATACATTCAAAATTAGTTGTATTCGATATTATTCATAATAATTAAATTAAATAGCATTTTTAACGAAAATAATTGTGTAATAGATAAAATAATGCAAATGCGTTGCCAGTGGTCCAGTGGTACCAAAAATGTTAGTTTCATGAAAACTACCCGTAAATATGTGATTTTTTTAAAACAGCAGTAAAAAAGTTTCCTTAAGAAAAGTCGGATTTTTTTTCGAATTTAAAAAAAATCTTTCTGTTTCGTAATCTACACATGTCAATACTACTTACCCTTAAATTTATGACATTAAGTTCATAACCAATCTGTATACATACAGGGTGTTAATACTAAGTTGTAACTCCCGAAAACGGCAGTTAGAACTCATTGAAACAAACAACTTTTCTTAGTTCAAATTTTTGATTTGGAGCCCCAGTTCATAGTTATTGGCGTTTTTTTGTTTTTCGAAAAATCGTCAATACTCCCTTATTTTAGGGAATATTTAAAAAATACAAAAACTTTCAGCATTTGCTTTCGGTTCTCTAAAACATTTGTGTTTGCAATTATTTTCTATTTTATCAAATAACAAAATGGCGACCGATGAAAAATTTCTAAACAAGATATTTTGAAAACCAATCGATCGATTTTTGAAAGTAAAACATTATAAAATCCTTAAACTATCTACTATAACATTTGTCTGAAACATTTTTTTCGATCTGTCCAAAAAAAGTTTTTATTCGAATTGAATTACAAGATAAATTTTAACAAACTGCAACAATCATTTAAAACAAAGTAGGCTTGCTTGATAAAATAGAAAATAATTGTAAATACAAATGTTTTAGAGAACCGAAAGAAAATGCTGAAAGTTTTTGTATCTTTTAAATATTCCTTACAATAAGGGAGTAATGACGATTTTTCGAAAAGCAGAAAAACACCAATAACTATGAACTGGGGCTCCAAATCAAAAATTTGAACTAATAAAAGTTGTTTGTTTCAATGAGTTCTAACTGCCATTTTCGGGTGTTACAACTTAGTATTAACAACCTGTATATATAGTTTAGTTTTTTGTTAGGGCCAGTTTTACAATAAATATTCGATAGTAGTAGTTTAATTAATTGTAAACATTAGTTCTATTTTCCACTATATTAACTGTGCGCGCCTATGTAACAGTATACGAATAAAATAAAATTGCTCTTTGGTTTAGTTCCAAATTTCGCCGCCAGGTTCGCATTCTTATTGAAATATCCCAATATCATTGTCAATTTTTGATTTAATATCTTTCTTTTTTAGGAAATTGAAATGGCAAGAGAAGATTTAAAGAAGAAGGGTTACGTTTTTAAATAAGTATACACATATTATTTGAATAAATGTAATAAACAATTATTTTTGTAAATAAAGAAGTAAATATTGGTTTTAGTTTTGTAAATTATTCCATTCTGTTGTGAAGTAAAACGATTATTTTATGTAAGCAAATAAATGAAATGAAAGGTATTTTGGAATTGAACTTTTTTCGGCCTTCTTCAAGGAATGGATTCAAATAATTAAAGATGATTAAGTTTTAACTATTGAGTTTCAAACTCAATAGTTAAAAATATTTATAGACGATATATGTAAAAAGGCTGAAGATGGTCGAAATTGTTCCCGAAACGTCTCAAGAATAAATAAGATACTTAATCATCTTTAATTATTTTAATCCATTTCTCGAAGAAGACCAAAAAAAGCTCATTTTCAAAACATCCAACCTTGATGAATATGCAGTTCTCGTTCTACGAAATGAAAGGTAGTAAAATAAGAACTTTATTTAGTTAAATCCACTTTAGCAAAATTCGTAGGAGGAACAAAATCTTTAATAAAGGAAAAAAATCTGATGTGGACACCACACGACTTCCTTGTACGATTATTAAACTATACATATTTTTTTTAATAAATAAATTACAAAATATTAATTTTAACTTCAAAACAGTAAGATATATAGCGACCATAAAGGGAGTTTTTAAAGAGAGTTTTGATTACAACAAAGAAATATTTGATTACAACAATGAATATAACTAATTTCACAATAAAAATATAATATTTGTTATTGTACGAATCATAAAATTGCACGTATTTAACGTAATTTGACATGAACATTTTTTTTTATTTTTTTGTCCTAATCCATAGCAAGCTTTATTACAAAAAAATAATTTTTAAATTTACATATCTCGCTTATACAAAGGGCTAATTTAATAATACTTGATGTGCTAGACGCAGAAATTAATTCTCTAAAACTTTTATTTGAAGCATTTATTTCTAAAATCAAAATAAAATCATTTTATTCAAGAAAAACTGTTAACAACTTCAAGTAATGTACCACTTCCGGTTAGCCTATTTTAACCAAAATCTATTATGTTATTTCGATTGACATAAAAGTCTTGTTTACCAAATTTGAATAGTTTTGGATTATATTTTAAAAGAATTTTTCATTAAAATCTATTATAGGCTTCATGTAAAGTACCACTTCTGGAAATTGTGTAATAACCAGAAAGGGAGGTGCACAACTAGATGTTATAGGAATCCTAAATACAAAATTTCAACTTTCTACGGCTTACCGTTTTTGAGTTATGCGAGATACGTACGTACGTACGGACGTACGTACGTACAGACGGCACGACGAAATTAGTCAAAATGGATTCAGGGATGATCAAAATGGATATTTCCGCTGAAATCTGAAAACCAAAATTTTTCGCGATTACAATACTTCCTTTACACGTACAAGAAGTAAAAATCTGATGTGGACACCACACGACTTCCTTGTACGATTATTAAAACTATACATATTTTTTTAATAATTAAATTACAAAATATTGACAGGCTTAAGCCAAGTCCGAGAAATATTTTGATATAGAACAAAAAATATTTCATTTACTACTACCATTCTTAAATTAACATTAATCTAACCCGATTCTTTTTAAAGAGAGTTTTGATTACAACAAAGAAATATTTGATTACAACAATGAATATGACTAATTTCACAATAAAAATATAATATTTTTTGTTATTGTACGAATCATAAAATTGCACGTATTTAACGTAATTTGACATGAACATTTTTTTTATGTTTTTGTCCTAATCCATAGCAAGCTTTATTACAAAAACAAAAAAGTACATAATTTTTAAATTTACATATCTCGCCTATACAAAGGACTAATTTAATAATACTTGATGTGCTACACGCAGAAATTAATTCTCTAAAACTTTTATTTGAAGCATTTATTTCTAAAATCAAAATAAAATCATTTTATTCAAGAAAAACTGTTAACAACTTCAAGTAATGTACCACTTCCGGTTAGCCTATTTTAACCAAAATCTATTATGTTATTTCGATTGACATAAAAGTCTTGTATACCAAATTTGAAAAGTTTTGGATTATATTTTAAAACAGTTTTTCATTAAAATCTATTATAGGCTTCATGTAAAGTGCCACTTCTGGAAATTGTGTAATAACCAGAAAGGGAGGTGCACAACTAGGTGTTATAGGAGTCCTAAATACAAAATTTCAACTTTCTACGGCTTACCGTTTTTGAGTTATGCGAGATACGTACGTACGAACGAACGTACGTACGTACGTACAGACGTCACGACGAAATTAGTCAAAATGGATTCAGGGATGATCAAAATGGATATTTCCGCTGAAATCTGAAAACCGAAATTTTTCGCGATTACAATACTTCTTTTACTTACGTACAAGGAAGTAAAAACAGTATTAAAAAAATCTGATGTGGACACCACACGACTTCCTTGTACGATTATTTAACTATACATATTTTTTTAATAAATAAATTACAAAATATTAATTTTAACTTCAAAACAGTAAGATATATAGCGACCATAATGTAACCCGGTTCTTTTTAAAGAGAGTTTTGATTACAACAAAGAAATATTTGATTACAACAATGAATATGACTAATTTCACAATAAAAATATAATATTTGTTATTGTACGAATCAAAAAAATTGCACGTATTTAAAGTAATTTGACATGAACATTTTTTTTTGTCTTAATCCATAGCTAGCTTTGTTACAAAAACAAAAAAGTATATAATATTTAAATTTACATATCTCGCTTATACAAAGGGCTAATTTAATAATACTTGATGTGCTAGACGCAGAAATTAATTCTCTAAAACTTATAGTTGAAGCATTTATTTCTAAAATCAAAATAAAATCATTTTATTCAAGAAAAACTATTAACAACTTCAAGTAATGTACCACTTCCGGTTAGCCTATTTTAACCAAAATCTATTATGTTATTTCGATTGACATAAAAGTCTTGTATACCAAATTTGAAAACTTTTGGATTATATTTTAAAACAGTTTTTCATTAAAATCTATTATAGGCTTCATGTAAAGTGCCACTTCTGGAAATTGTGTAATAACCAGAAAGGGAGGTGCACAACTAGATGTTATAGGAGTCCTAAATACAAAATTTCAACTTTCTACGGCTTACCATTTTTGAGTTATGCGAGATACGTACGTACGGACGTACGTACGTACGTACAGACGTCACGACGAAATTAGTCAAAATGGATTCAGGGATGATCAAAATGGATATTTCCGCTGAAATCTGAAAACCGAAATTTTTCGCGATTACAATACTTCCTTTACTTACGTACAAGGAAGTAAAAAGATAGACTATTAATATGTCGTAATAGAAATTGATTTGATTTTGTTTTATAATTTCGTGTAAATTTAGATCATATCCCCTTCTCAAAAAATTCAAATTAGCTATTTTAATAAAACAAATGAAATGAATAATTCATAGAACGCTTTTTTCAGATTTCTATTTTCTTTATAGTTCATTTCACGTGGAAAAATATCGTTGGTCAGAATGCAAACCTAGTTCACAAAAATGAAAATAATAATACCTGTCAGTTATTAATTAAATCTACAGAATTATATGATATTTGATCATTTTTTGTTGTAATTTCTAATATTTAGATCTTGTGCATTTTTACAGATATAAATATTTATTATTAACAAAGTTTGGTTTCAGGAATTTAAATTATTTATTTAATGCATGTAAAAACGGCCGGCTCTCAATCACCATCTACTATTTTGTTACGTGTGGAATGAAGTATAACTACTTATTCTCTATTTTCTTCATTTGCATGCAGTATTAATGTTTATTTAGTAATAATAATAAAACTACATTATTGTAATAACGTTTTTGTATTTACTTCCATTTAACTAAAAAATATCAATGATTCAAATTTAACAACTATAGAACTAAAATTTAAGTTGTCTTCAGTGTAAATCGGTCTTCTGGAATTTTTTATCTGGAAACTTGGAAAAAGTATTCATAGAAGAACCGGATTCGATCCCGACCTACGCGAAATATTTCGAATTTAAAATGGCAAAAAATAACCTTTTGTGGTACACTTTCCACGCCAGAAATGAGTGCCCGTAAGGTAACGTCTGGTTCGTAGTAGACTTGAGTATTGTTGTGTTGTCTGGAATCCATTTCTTAAGTATATAATTTTAAATTTAGAAAATGTGCAGAAAAAGTTTTGCAAACACTGGTATCATCGCTTATTCCGAGCCTGGCCCGACCTCGAATATAAATGTTTGTTGTCTCTGTTCAGATTGGAATCGCTTGAGACACGTCGCATCAAACAACAATTATATTTTTTATACAAATTAATCAACAACAATATCAGTGATCCGAATTTGCTGTCTCAATTAAATTTCTTTGTGCGACCTTGCAATACTCGAACTTCAGCTACCTTTCTTTTAAACTTTTCGAGAACTAATTATCATCTCAATTCCCCAATCCACAGTATTTGCAATAGTTTTAATATCTATGGCGACAGTTTAGATTTTTCTGAAAGTTTTTTAATGTTTAAGAGAAAACTTGCTGAATTATTGCCTAGCAATTTGTAATTTCGATTGCTTTATTCATTTATTTTTTTCTCTCAAATTTTTGTCCTGTGTATTGGATTATTTACATTTAATTTTGCCTCTATTTGAATTTAAAGTTATATTCGTATCTTGCTACACTATATTATTAATGTTTATTTTTGTTTAATGGTATTTATATTTGGGTATATTTTTGTATTATTGCTAAATACTCTCTGTATATTAGTTACTTGTTTTATGTTATTATTCTGTAATTGGGAACTAGTTCCTGTTGAATAATTACAATAAATAAATAAATAAATAAATAAATAAATAAACGCCCGCACGCACGGTACATTATCATTACCGAAATCTGTGTACAAAGCAGATTGGCACACCGAGCAATGGGTAATATGCCGTGATGATATATTTACGTATTTATTTTATAAAAAGATAGGTATAAATGTAAAATAATTTGAAAAATTTATAAAGCTCAATTATTTTAATAATAAGATGAAACTGTAAACGATGGTGAAATGCGAAGGAATGAAACCATAGTTTATTATGCGACAGTTGCTAGCAATGATTCCCCTTCCATGTTTATTCTCACGGCATTGGGCGATTTTCCTAACGGAGTGAATACATGTTTTTGTCTTTTATTATGACAGGTGACACGCAATTTTAAGACAGATACAAAATTTAAATATGTTGTGATTGTGATTCTGTGTGTATAAAACCATTTAAAGAGATAATTTATTTCTTAAGCTTAATAATAATCTAATATGGTGTATAGTAAAATATAAATCAAATATAACAGTGAAACGTAATTGAATGTTCAAGGATCAAGAAGGGAATGGAGGTCACTGCCGTAAATATGTATCAACTTATATTTTATTAAAAATAGTTTACGTTATTTATGCTCAGTTGTACAGCCTAAAGAAAATATAAATAATTAAAATTGAAATATAAGCGGTGAAACAGCATCAAGATAATAACATTAAGTAAAAACTCTGTATTCAATGGTAAAATTAACCATATGTTCAAGTGTTTGTGTGAACAGTTATTCAAAATGTCTCTATTGTAATTATTATTATTAAACTATGACCATAAATTTTAATTTGGAATAAGTTCACAGAAAACTAATAAACTTTTTTTAACACTAATAAATTATAACAAATTGATTTCATATTTCATTGGATTATTGAAAACGATTGTTTTGACAAATAGGATGTTCCATTCATATTCACCATTCCATCAAAAATTTAAATCGTCACACGATCACAAAATTTTGTTATCCCATTATATCTTTTAGATTAACTTTCTTCAGCTCTGCAGAAATATCTGCACCTGCAAATATCAGAAGTAACAATCCATTTTAAGAGAACTTTTCGGTAATGCAACTTGATCGCTTGAATCACATTTTAGTCCATCGGTTGCACTAAGGAGGTTACATTTGGCGGCAAAAATATTACAACAATTTTCTTATCATCTGAACAGAAGTATTTAAGATGTACTGGAGCGTTGTCTAAAATTAAAAGTGCCTTTGCCTTTAAATTCAGCTGTTGCTTTTTTTCGAACTGCCGGAATAAAATCCATATAAAACCAGTCTTTAAAAATTTCTCTGGTAACCCAGGTTTTTTTCTGTTCTAGGTACCTCACCGGCAGCGGTTCACTTCTAAAGGCCCGTGGCTTTTGAGATTTGCCCAACACAATCTCATTTTATGCGTCCCAGAAGCATTACAGCACGGCATAAATGTAAGTCTTTCCTTGCTCATTTTTCTTTCTGAAGCTGATGCTTCAGCTTGGTGAGCAAGGGTTCTTTGAGGAAGTAATTTCCAAAAAAGTCCGCTTTCGCCTGCATTGCAGATTTGATCAGGGTACAACTGCATTTCTGCGATTTTATGTCGAAAGCGCATTTTTAAATGGCTCAACAGCTGCTTCATCCCTTGATTGTTTTCTCCTTGTAATTGACAGTTTTCTCTATATCTTTGCAATCGGTAATTCAACTTCGCCATCGTATTCTCTTTCTGACAAAATTTTCCCCACAAAGAGTCCAACGTTACGTTCAACATCGAGTTTTTTTTTGTGTTATATTTAATTTATTTAATTCCACCCTCTCACGTGACAAAAACGTGAAACACACATGTTGCACTGTAAAACAATGAATGAGTGTAGAATTGAAAGTCCTAATAATAAACATAATATAATGAAATTTAAAAAAGTTAGTATAAAGAAAACGTGCCTTTTGTTTTATGCAGATATAGAATCAATTTTGAAGAAAGTAAATGAATTACATGGTACGAAAACTGTATACATTCAGAAGCATGTACAATTTAGTATTGGTTATTATTGGAAATGTTCATACAATGAATCATATTCAATATTTAATATTTACAGAGGAAAAAAATGTATAGGTTGGTTTATGAAAGAACTTTAAAATATTGCACATAAAATTGATAATACAGGGTTACTACAAAAGAAATAGACACTTTCAATGTTTTATTAATAATAATAATAATATTAATTTGAATATGAATTTGTTTACGCTGTTTTATAAAATGATTCTTAAAATTTACTTTGGGAACTCCCAGGTGCTCAATATGTGGTCCTCCTGTTACACGACACACGCCGAGGCGATAGCCTAGTTATTCCAAGCTCGGTGTAACATACCTGCATTGACACTTCGCTACTTTGGTGTTATACAGTGGTATATTACAAAGATTTAGTTTTGAGATATTAGCATTTAAAGGTTTTCAAATTTTGAAATTGTGCTTGCATTGAAAGCAGAGTTTTTATAATTGCTTATTTGCATACTTCGCTACACTTGACTAAGTTTCCATAAGATTGGAAGAATTTTATTTCATAATAAACTTTTTATGCAATTAAGTAAAAAAACATACAATGGGGTCATTTCACATTGTCTAATTTATTATTTTCTTTAAAGAATAGGTCAAATTAAATATGTAGGTGTATGTTTTACACCTTACAAATCTGTAGAATCAAAGATATGATTTTTTAAATGTCTTTAATTTCAAATATTTGAACGCTAACGTCACGGCTTGGTGGATGCGGCAGTAGCTCTCTACCGGTTGTGTTTGGAACTATGATTGTTTGGGTTATCACTTGTCAGTTTGATTTTGTAACAGCAACATATTGTTAACGAAAAACATATTTCATACAACTTTTGGTATTTATTTTAACAAATGTTTTATTTACATACCTTTGCTCTTAACTCTGCTGTCACCTGTCACAATTTTAGGTTAGTTTATTTACAACAGCAAACGGAAACTACGTGGACCGTTGTGTGTGTGTGTGGAGAGGAATGTCTTTGTGTGAGTAACAAGCCGTGACGTCACGAATTTTATAGCCGCGAAAGTTTATTAGCAAATTTATGAATGAAAAGTCGCATATTTCATGTTATTTTATATTACTATATTAAATGAGACGGATTTTACGATGTTATAAAAATACGATATTTTTTTTTGAAATGGCCCCATTTTCCGTTCTTAATTTCACTAATATTAAAAAAATGTAACATACAGTTCTGTATATTTGGAGAAATGGCATAAGATGTTATTTTAAATTTGAATAAAAATGCAATAGTAGTGAAAAATGTTTTAAGTTTTATAATATATAAATAAAATATTTACTCAACCTTTTCCCCAGAAGGCAAAAAATAATAATTTGTATTTATTTATTAAATCTACATAAATTTTAATATATATATATATATATATATATATATATATATATATATATATATATATATATATATATATATATACAGGGTGAGTCACCGAAATCGCCGTCTTCGATATCTCCCTTGTCGTTAGAAATACAACATAAGTTTATTAACAGAATTTATTCGACTACTCAAGGAGCATAACGTAAAATTATTTTCACATATACAGGTTGTTGCATTACGGCTCTGCGAGAATTGTTTGTCTTTTTTTAAATGGAACATCCTATATATTTTTATATATTTTGAATTGTATTTTATTCACCTATACGAACATATGAATTTTGTTTTAGTTTTCCACGGCGTTGCCAAGTTATTCCGTTTTTTCTCTAAAAAAGACCGAATACACGCATTGCTTTATAAAGGCTTACTGAAGTTATTTTAATAGTAAGAATTAAGAATTTTCTTTTCAGTATAACTGTAATTATACTCTATGTTCTGACATATTTTTTTTTAAATGTAATTATACAGGCTGTTCAATAAAGCGAATCAAATGTGCTCAATTTCAAATGACCATAACTCGTCATTTTCAAATGGAACACCCTATATTTTATTATTCAGTTGTATGTACTTTTGTATTATCTTCATATATTATTAAGGGTATCCTATGCCTAAAACCAATAATTTCGGAGATTTTCACCATTTTTCTCTAAATTTATATAGTCACTTAAAAATTAAATCTAGTATGCCATTGATATTGTTTTTTGAATAAGAAACAATTGCAGTAATGACTGTAGTTTCATTAGCCAGGTTATTATTAATAACAGTGGGATTAAGTAAATTAATTTATTAATATGAGTCTCTCGCAAGAAGAACTTACGAATATGGTGTATGCTGGTCAGGCCAGGCGTCACCTCACGGGCACTCAATGCTGGCGTGGAGAGTGCGCAAGAAGAGCTTACGAATATGGTGTACGCACTTGAAGAAGCGGCAACAAACGCTCTTTTGGCATCAAGAATTTATGCACAACGGTTTCCGGGAAGACGACATCCAAATCCGCGTTCTTTTGAAAAACTAAGGGAAAGGTTTGAAAGAACTGGTCATGTTTAGAGGGTTTCTTTCCGCTTTTCCAAGTGCGTACACCATATTCGTAAGTTCTTCTTGCGAGAGACTCATATTAATAAATTAATTTACTTAATCCCACTGTTATTAATAATAACCTGGCTAATGAAACTACAGTCATTACTGCAAATGTTTCTTATTCAAAAAACAATATCAATGGCATACTAGATTTAATTTTTAAGTGACTATATAAATTTAGAGAAAAATGGTGAAAATCTCCGAAATTATTGGTTTTAGGCATAGGATACCCTCAATAATATATGAAGATAATACAAAAATACATACAACTGAATAATAAAATATAGGGTGTTCCATTTGAAAATGACGAGTTATGGTCATTTGAAATTGAGCACATTTGATTCGCTTTATTGAACAGCCTGTATAATTACATTTAAAAAAAAATATGTCGGAACATAGAGTATAATTACAGTTATACTGAAAAGAAAATTCTTAATTCTTACTATTAAAATAACTTCAGTAAGCCTTTATAAAGCAATGCGTGTATTCGGTCTTTTTTAGAGAAAAAACGGAATAACTTGGCAACGCCGTGGAAAACTAAAACAAAATTCATATGTTCGTATAGGTGAATAAAATACAATTCAAAATATATAAAAATATATAGGGTGTTCCATTTAAAAAAAGACAAACAATTCTCGCCGAGCCGTAATGCAACACCCTGTATGTGTGAAAATAATTTTACGTTATGCTCCTTGAGTAGTCGAATAAATTCTGTTAATAAACTTATGTTGTATTTCTAACGACAAGGGAGATATCGAAGACGGCGATTTCGGTGACTCACCCTGTATATATATATATATATATATATATATATATATATATATATATATATATATATATATATATATATATATATATATACATATATATATATAAATAAATAAATAAATAAATAAACTTTTCTAGTAAAGAAGATTTGATGTGCTTTCACATTGTAACCACAAGGCATGTATGTATCTGTGATTTAGCTGTCCGTGTGAAAATCACGAAAACAATTTTTTTTATCGTTTAAACAAAGTCCAACGCTACAAATACTGCAGGACCATTTTGATCTGTGTGGAGTGTTTCTTGTGCTGCAAACAGCACATCTTTTTGAGGTTGAGCGCATTGGCATATGCAAAGCTTTGTCATATTTTTTTTCTTGTGGTACATACATATATTTTGTATGGATTTCGTTTTTCTTCATTTGCAGATGAATTGCGTTTTTTTGGCGCTTCATTTCCTGCCCCAATAAGACCTATTGCAACGGCAATTCTAAAAAAATTTAAGTCCAAGTCTGGTGTATTTTCTCCGAAACCTTTGGGAATATAATATACATGAATTGACTATTGTTACGTCAACAAAATGCCACAATATACGGTGCCACCATTTTTTACTTTGTCTATTTTGTAGCAACTTTTTAGCATGTCGCCTTTATCAACAAACTCCATATTTTTATTGTAGTCTTTTAATACTATTGGACATGGAATATCTTCACTTGAACCGTCTTTTAATTTTCTTTTTATTACGTCTACGTTATTAGGATCGTGAAAATTACTAACAAATAGCATAGGTTTCTTATCTATCCATTTGACACAGGACACAGCATTTTGTGCCATTCGCCAATCCAGATCTCCCCGTTTCATTTTCTTGTCTGCAATAAAATCAGTTGGTATTTCCTTTCTTCCCTTCCTAACTGTTCCACAAGCATAAAATTGATCTTCCAATAGATCGCTCACTAATTTGACCGACGTGAAATAATTATCAAAGAATATTCGATGATATGAACCAATAAGTGATCGAGTAAGATCTAATACTACACGTTTGCCCAATTCTTATTCAACTGTGTCTGCTATTTTGCCTGAGGAAATTTGAAATTGGCAAATATATACAAAAAAATCAGCCCTGGCCCAAATTTTGTAGCCTCTTTTTATGGGCTTATTTGGCATGTATTGCATCAAGCTTGAGCGACTTTTGAAGCGAATCATAGATTCGTCTATTGCCTGGAATTCAGCAGGTCGGTAATATTTTTGAAAATTTATTTCTAAACACTGCAAAAGTGGTCGTATTTTATACAACTTATCGAAATTAGGGTCTCTGCGCTTGGGTTGAACACTATTATCGTTTATGTGTATATTTCCGAGTAACCAGTCAAATCTGTTCCTAGACATAATTGTTGCTATATACTCATCACGAAGTTCTGGTCTAGAACTCCAGTAGTCTCTGTAACTGGGTAATTTTTTTATACCCATCATGATATTGATTGCCAAAAATTTCTTTATTTTGTCAACAGTGGTTGGTGTAAAAAAAATTCGTGTGCGAAACTGTTTTTGTGGCGCATATAAGTTGGTTTGGAAAACAATATGTGCAATTAATTCTTCTGAAAAAAGAAGAAGAAATAAATCAAAAATGGTGATTCAACCTCTTCAGGGATGTTATGTGGGCCCATAGAAAAGAGGTATACTACCTATAATAGAAAGCGCTCTCTATAACAATCAGGTGACTTTTCAAAAGATAGCGACAGTAGAGACAAAGTAAGTGTTCACGGAATTAAAGTCATTTTGGCGGGGCATACAAACGGTATTCTTGATTGAAGGAATTGCTAAGGATTAAATATGAAACATGTATAATTTGAAAATATCAACTGCAGACCTTCAATAGTGTTTCTAAGTAACCATTTACGTATTGTTGATTTTTTCAAACTAAACAAAAATATATGTTGACTAAAAATAAAAAGTTATCAAGATATTAACAAAATATTCATTTATTCATTTTATTATTTCCTCTTTTTTATAGTACAGTGTAGCAGAAATTTTAAATTTATCATCTGAGTTTACATTAATTTTTCCCTTTAAAATATTATTTATTTCTTTACAATAAAAAAATAATAAAAACTTAATTGTATAATTAATTGTGTCATTTAATAAATTGTGTGTCACAAGAAAATATGTTTGTAGCATAATGACACTTAACAAATTTAGATAAAATTATGGAAACATTTTCCTTGAGACACACATTGTTTATATTAACATGAAATATTTTATTTATATTTTTAATCAAGTTAAAAAAAAACTTCGGTAGGTTGCTTCAATGCGCCTCTTTTGTACGATCGGCACAATATCAAACCACTCGTTTGTTGGTTTGTGCTCATATCTAGCCGGCATACTTGGCACCGAAGTTTCTTCATCAGTCGTTTCGCAATATATCCGGAAACGTAATGGCTTGTTTCATTTGCCAGAATATTGTCTTCGAGGGCTTGAGTAGTCGGTTCTGCTAAAACTTCTTCCACTGCTCGGGTCTGGTCTTCTTCTGGAGTATGTTGAACACAACTCTTCAACGTGCTCAAGGCTCCATCCGATTTCTCCTCCTCACAGTTAGCTCCGACGGAATGAGGTGACACAAAATTACTTAAAAATAAAGATTTCAATGAAGCTCTGAAACTTGCTGCGGTAGGATTTGTCCAATATAATTTTCTAATGGGTCTGGGTTAAAATTACGAAGGCAAATAAATTTAAAACCTAATAATTTAGAACAAAGGTATTTCAAACATTTTAAATTTTGAATCCAATTTTCAATTGAGGGTACAACTTTGACCTATTTAGTTGATGGACAAACAAACAGAACAGTCGATAAAATTTTCAGAGCATCATTCCAAAAATCAATATGTTTTGATTTTTGTGTCACTGCACACTGCAGTAGCTTACCATTCTTAGGATGAATGGAGGCACCGTTTACACTGTCGAAGAGTTTGTGTGGGCCGCACAGATAACCTAATATACCCTACTATAGATGGCGAACTGCAATAGTATTGCTTCGGACAATCTACAGCGCCAATCGCGGTAGAAACCTGAACATTTAAACGTCATATATAGGAAACCTGTAAAGTAAGTACAAGTTTTTACTTTTTAATGAAAATAAAACACAAACGTATTTTATATTACAATTTTATTATATAAAAAATAATATACATATTTACACGCACACCTAATATTTTTAGAATTTTTTATTTTTTTTAATTGAATAAGTTTATCGTAACAATTTTTGATATTTGTCTAAATTATCCTTTATTTTAATTACTTTTGTTCCTTTTAATATATCATTTTTTTTCTTTAATATAAAAATGAATTATTAAAAAAAAACATTTTTCTATAATAATATTAATAATGTCCGTCTTATGTTCATTAAACGTTAAAAAATGAAAAGATACATAATTTTCTATAGCATGTTTTACAAAATAAAAAATACCTGGTTTTTTTAAAAATAAAGAATATATATTTTTTAATTTGTATACAGCAATTCACACTACTAAAATTGGGATATTTTAACCTGTTAATATTATCATATTCTCTGCATTTAATTAATCCGTGTTGGATACCAATTTTTGTTGCATATAAATCATTTTTACAAGTTTGACAGGATCCAACTGCTTTTTTACAGATTTCAAAATGAATCCCATACAATAGTTGCTTAAATTTAATGTTAACATATTTTCGTTTATAGTTTGTACAGATGGGTTTGCAAACGAACTATTAGAGTACTGACTACATTTTGAAATTGTTCTGCTTTGTAAAACCTGCTTCAATATTGTTACCCGTTACTTCTGTCCAATCAGTAGAAAAAAATTGCTCTGATTTTAGTGTTAAATCATCTTCTTGTTCTGAAGAACTAGAAATGCTGTCTGAGTCCGAAAAAAACTAATTCGTCTTCACTAGAAAAATCATCTTCACTTTCAGATTCCATAAGTATGGAATACAATTCTTCATCAGTATAACATACTTGAGGTTGCCATTAATAGTAGATGGTAACTGATCACTCATATTTACGAACACCAAAATAATACTTTTATTTTAAAAATATCCAAATATATACATAACTATAAGGCTTATTGCAAACTGTCTATATATCGACGACGACACGCAAATTGTTTTATGTAAGACCGGGTGGGTCGCCAGTGATGCACAAGAATGCAAGATCAAACACGTGCTTTATAGGAAAATATTGCGCATAGTATATAAGAGCTTACGTATAACAAAATCCGTGGGGCGCCGGCAACCCACGTGGGGGCTAACGTGTTAAAGGATCTTCCTTTAAAGGGAGTCTTTTGTCTTTGGTGTACTGCTGTAAGACTGCTTTACCCGAAGTAGTTTCGTCGAATTGAGCGCTTCTCTCTTTCTTCACTTTCATCCGTTCTAAAATAGATTCTAATACTTTTAAACAGCATTAATTTTAGCATACCTAACTAGTAGAAGATTGAACGATTTCATATATCGCTCATTAAATACAACATAGTCATAACTCAAAAAACCTTATTGCCAGAAAAACACATTTTAAAGTTTCGTATTCTGTTATTCGGGTACCAAATACTTTACAAAATCAGTATAGGTATCAGTAGGGTAATCAGTACTAGTAAATATGTAGTATTTAATTTTTTAAAAGTATCTAAACAAGAAAATATTTTTTTTGCCAGACTTGTGACGTTATTGCTACTTAAGCAGATTTCAAAATATGTTATAAGTTAAAATATTACGATCTTGTTAGAATATAAATTCGTTTTAGGATTAAAAGTTTTACAAATTATTTAACTTAACTTACTATTCACGTGCTATTCACAAAATCAATAAACTATAATACTCGTATGTATACACATCAGACTTAAGTTGTTACAGTTACAGATTTATAAATTATTGTAAAAGTTAATATAGTATTTTGGGATGTGGTTCTTATGAACTAAATCCAAAAGGTCTTTTTTCTTATTTTCTGCAAGGCCAGGTTTAGTTTTAAATGCAGGTTTTAAAATTAAGTTTGAGTCATTTATTTGTTTTTTTCCTGTTTATAACCTTAACCTCCTGAAATTCACCACTGTAAGAATCTTTGTAAAACACGGAAGTTGGATATTCTCGTACAACTTTAATTACTTTTACGTCATGAAGCTTTAAATTCTTCATATTCATGGGCCCAATGCAGGAAGCGAGGTCTTTAAGGTCAAAAAAATCTTCGAAGCATAGTTCGTTTACGGTGAAGGGTTCTCCCTGCTTCTTCGCAGCTCGTACGGCAGCAATAAAGCCGTCAGGTGTATAAATTGGCCCGCCTCTTAATTGCCGTTTTATCTGTCTTTCAATGAGGGAATGGGCCGAGTCACCTTCGTTCTGTGTATGTCCTTTAATTAGGTATTTGTGAGTAATTGATTTTATCCCGAGGCAGCGTATAAGTATAATGCTAACATAAACTTTTTTTGCTGGCCTACGCAATTATCGGAATAAAAAATCACTTCAGCGTCAGTCATGGTTGCTTTCTTCTGTAAATATTTTAACACGCATGTACCTAATTCATTTACACCTCGATGGCCATTGGATTCGTCCCAAACATAGCATTCACAGCTATTTGTTTGCAAATCATAAATAGTGAAATTCAATACGTTTAATTTTGATTTATAATAAAAAACTGAAACATCTCCTGTCGGTATTTGCATCACAGCTTGTAGGTCGTACATCGCTACAATGCCATTAAAAAAAATATTTTCTTTATTGCGTTTCTTTTCATCATGTGCCATATTTTTTTCAATAAGATGTTGATCGTTCTTTTCCTTTAATTCTTCTTTTTCTTCATTAGAGGTATTTTCGTATGTTACACAAGTTTCGCACAAATTCTTTTTAGGCACGAAGAAGGAAATGTTAAATTCCTCTTTGAAAACCCTATGAAATATTGCGTAACTTCCACAGGGTTCATTTTTCTCTTTGCAGTTCTCTACATAATCCCTGTGGATGTCTGCCAATGAGCGACTACCATCTATGAATGTTCGCGATGTATTTGCCCGGGTGTAGTGACTTTAAATCTTAGGAATAGCATTGATATGCCGACGAATTCCTTCGCGTATTGCAGGGTCCAAAGTCTTTTGCTTCCCGTGTTTTCCACATTGATCCGGTTCAAGCAGAAAATCTACCACCGTATTCCGCTTTTCCTGTACTGTGCGTACTGTCCGATTATTTATATCTAATGTATTATTAAAAAATAGCTTACACACTCGTATATTTTGACCATTTTTAATAAAGTAAAACGCATTATATTATATGTATATATATATATATATATATATATATATATATATATATATATATATATATATGTATATATATATATATATATATATATATATATATATATATATATATATATATATATATATATATATATATATATATATACAGTGTGTTAATTAAAAACCTGGCCATAGGCGTTTAACATGGGAAATCAGTTTTTCCTTGCGCAAAAGTTCCCAAATTATTTTAGGCAAAAATACTTCAAATAAATGTTGTAGAGAATTAAATTCTGCATCCAGATTAGTTATAAGATTTTATTTTCGACGTTTCATAACCGAGAAAATCAATTTCAAAGTTTTTCGAAAATTGCTGATTTATAGCGATAGCCATGAAACTCAAACAAAATTACGAACAATTGTATGACATTGACACAATGAATTAGAATTTAACTTTTTTAGAATACATAGCTGTCAACATATACAAAATAAAATAAAAATGAAAACAAGAATAATGTATTTATTTAAAAAGAAAAACAGAAAACTAGAATGAATATAATTTTATATTAAATGTTCAAATAACCCTCCATTTTGCGCTAAGCAATACACAAGTCTATTATAAAAGCCATGTCGAACATTATGCAGCTGTCTGGCATTTATTTTTCTACATTCATTGGAAATTACAGCTTTAAGTTTTTGTAATAAGATTCTATTGTGGTTTTACTTGGAATTTGTCGATGTGACCACATTACACTTATTAAATCACGTATTTTTCTATAGCTTTGTCCACAGTAACACCATTTTATAATCTGAAGCTTTTCTTCATGAGAAAACTGTTCCATACTTCCAAAAAAATATGTTACTGAACGAAAATCACAAAACACAAACTTTCTTTGACAGTTAAGATGTCATACAATTGTTTGTAATTTTGTTTGACTTCCATGGCTATCGCTATAAATCAGCAATTTTCGATAAACTTTGAAATTGATTTTCTCGGTTATGAAACATCGAAAATAAAATCTTATTACTAATCTGGATGCAGAATTTAATTCTCTACAACATTTATTTGAAGTATTTTTGTCTAAAATAATTTGGGAACTTTTGCGCAAGGAAAAACTGATTTCCCATGTTAAACGCCTATGGCCAGGTTTTTAATTAACACACTGTATATATATATGTATATATATATATATATATATATATATATATATATATATATATATATATATATATATATATATATATATATATATATATATATATTCATCAATCTAACAACCGAACGTCCGTACATTGCCAGATCCCCAACAATTTGACGTCCTTCGTAAAGTGACGTCCGAATATGGACGCCAAATTATAAATCAGTTTTTCTCACATTTTTAGCATCTACGTGATGTGGGGAGTCTACCTGCAAATTTTAATTTTGGACGCCAAATGACTGTTTTGTTGTTAACAGCCGTATATTTAGTTCATCGAAATTCCGTGTGTGGCGCTTTCGTCGCATCATAATATACGCCGCCGTATATTGATAACCGAAAATCACCGCCAATTTGACGTCCATACACTTGGCAACATGGCATGTGTAACTCGTGCGTTTAGTTTTCAGTATTGCTTCACTTTAAATGTTTAAAAAATATGAATCTGATTTGGTTATGATAGCATAATCAAATATTATATTGAGAAATTATTATTTTTAAAGAATTTAGTCAACACTGAGTAAAATTATAAAGATGTCTATTGTTTTCCATATTATTTTGTTTATTTTATAAAGATAATTTGCAGAAATAATGTATTTTTATAAAATAATTATTTTTTGAGAACTCGTATTTTCTCAATTAAAAAAAATCTTTTCCACATATAAACGACGAAAGTTTATTCATTAAAACATGAAAAATAGTTTCATATTTATTTATTGTTCCGATATTTTGTTACTGTGTCATATAGGAATGCAATAACTTCTTTGATAATAACATTTTATGACAATGACAAATTTTAAATGAATTATTTTTTCTACGTTCCGTTAATAAGGAAGATAAGAAAGATATTGTTTTTGGTCAAAAAATGCATAGTCCGTTTTTAACGAATAAGCACATTTTAGAGTCCCTAGAATACAATTTTACTACTTTTACGATGATGTCTGTACATGTGTGTGTGTAACAATCGTTGTACGATAACTGCAAACTCCAAAAATTACAATTTTTTACGTACTTCTCATTTGTATGAAGAGCTGATTCGATTTTGGTTATAATTGGTCAACCCGACGGAAAGTACCCAAATTTTTATTATAAACATTAAAGAATATTATATTACATGATTACAATTTTTCATTATATTTGCTATAGTTGGAAGAGAAAAATAATTATAAAGAAATTAAGTTTCTTAAATCTTGCAGTCTATGCAGCATCACAATGGAAACAATTTGGATATTCAAATTATACTAATTGACAGATGTCAGGATCAAAATATGTTCGTAAAATAATTTTACTAAAAATATAATCTTTTGCAAGAAGGATTTAAAAATATATAAAATTGACGGCAGGTAATGTGTTGACCACATTATATTTTCTTCATTCAGTATATGAAACTTTGTAAACGCGAAATAGGAAATTAGTTTTGGATCTTAAAAAATACTAAATAATTTAAACAATTTTTAATTAATTTTCATTATGCTGGAAAGTAATTTCGAGTTTTTCAGTTTAACAGATGTAAAATAATTATTAGACTGATTAAATTATTATCCGAATTCGCAAATCAGGTATAAATATGCAGGTATAAGAAAATAGCGTATAATATTCGGGCATAAGTTCTTACAAAGCATAAATGACGTAAAAAAAAAACACTACGCTTCGTGTCTTGCTTTTAAGCTCGTCACACGTAGGTACTTTAAATACCAAATCATCATAGCCAGGTAGCTTTGCTTTCTTTGTTGCTATGATAGATTAATTGAAAAAATTAAAATAGTAAGTATTGTCAATTGAAACAAAATTCTTGAAAATACTTTATTTTTATAATCGTCTAAAAAATATCTCGCTCGAAAGTAATATCGTATTGCTCGTGCATTCCCATTCGCACGTTATTATACTGTTATAAGTATTTTGTGAATGCGTGACTTGTAAAATTTAAAATTATTTTTTATTACATATTATGTATTAAAATACATCTACACTTGCTACTACAATGATTTTATAAATATCTCGATAAACATTTATAAAAAATAATCATAAGCATTTTTTACTGATAAAGAAAAACCTCGCCCAAATTTTTTTATATATTATTATGAACCTGAGTGAAGAAAAATTATTGATATTATATCAACGTTTCTGTCATTACAATAACCATCTTCAAGATTAATCAATGTATTAAATTATATATAAAACATTCCTCAGAATTGAATAGAAGAATAAATGAGATAAAATAAATAATGACATACAATTAGGTTAAAATAAATTTAAAATAGACAAGAATATAAAAAATGGTTAACAACTTTAGAACACTATCGGATAAAAACTGAAAATTACTTAAATATAAAATTTTAAAATACGGTATTTATAGTTTCGGGGATTTTATTGGAAGCGCGCCCCCCCGGCCGACTTATCTCTGCAAAATGTTATAAGAACTCGGTTAAATAAAACTTTGGGAGGTAAATCCAATATTGCTCCTAGGTGAAGCCAAGGTATATTACTAGTTTTATACTATGTAGAGATGTGCATAGCACTGCGCAACATTATTCCTGCTTAAATTTTATTGGTGTATCGTATATAATGAAATAAAAAGTTCAGTATTTTAAAAATTCAAAATCAGTATTGTAATTTGTATCAAAAATAAACTTGAAAATTTATTTCTGTCTTTTGAACTGCGATCATATAAGTTAAGGTGTAGCAAAAACAGCGGTAAATATTACATGTGATACACATATACATTTCATTAAAAAATACTGTTATTATAGGATAGACAAACTTAGTTTGACAAAACAAATATTTAATATGATCAAAATGCTTGAAATATGGATGGTAGTTTTCTTACTTGCAAATGACACATATATGTATCTATGTGAATAATGTTTTTGAGATATGGAACAAAAAAAATATTTCTTTTATATCTTATACGCTGAGGTACATATAAACAAGTTTATGAAAGATGTGAGGAAACTAGTAGGTAATTATTAAATAAAAATAATGATTGTTATTCCGATCATCCAATTTTACAAGCGATTACTTACGCAAATATGCTAATATAATGTATAAGTACTTCATTGGTTACTTTAATTCAAATTTTCAATATGTCGGAAGCAGACATAAATTTGTATAAAATCTGATGTGGCCAACACATGACCTTCCGTCTTTTCTATGTATTTTATATAAATTACTCACAGATAAGGTAGTGTCCTGCAAAAGATTATATATTTCCAGTAAAATTATTTCACAAACTATGCAAATTATACTTGACACAGAAATCTGTCAATTACTAAAATATACTGTTTCTATTTGATTTACATTGTGAGCAACGTAGGTTGCAAGATTTATGAATATTAATTTCTTTATAATTTTTCATCTCCAAATACTTTGAATATAAAGAAAAAAAAATAATCAAATCGTACAGAGAATAACATATATTTGTGATAACAAAATGTCAAAAAGAGATATTTAACTGCTTTAAAAAAAAAAACTGTTAAGAACTGCAAATAAGAGTACTTCCGCTGTACCAAGTATAGCCAAAATTTAATCAAGTCTTTATATGGACGTACAAAAGAATGAAAGAATTATAATTTTTGGAATTGTAGTTGTTGGAGTTATCGGAGAACTTTTCACACACACACACACACACACACACACAATCAAACACACACACACACATAAACACACACACACACACACACAAACACACACACAGACATAAACACACATACACACAGAGTGAGAGATGCACACACATACATACGAGTATATACAGACATCATCGTAAAAATAGTAAAACGAAATTTTTGACCAAAGACAATACCTTCCTTACCTAAGGTAACGGAAGATAAAAAAACAAAACCACAGAGAGGAAGAACAAAATTATTTATTTTAATAAAATTACAAATAAATGTGACATTTACGTAGCAATGTTAAAATATTTTGCACATAAGTATAAGTATACATATCTGCAGACCCATTTTATTAAACATGCAGAACGAATTTTGTTTTATTTGATTTAATTGAAGAATTGCATGTAAATCAAATTTAAACAAATAGTTTTCAAAATATTAGTAAAAAATATAATTTAAAAAAAAATCATGATCCCATGTTAGACGACTATGTTCGTATTCCATGTTAGTGCTACAGTACATAATATTCGGCAACAGTGCAGGATGCCCGATTGATAGCTTTTTGTAAACGTATATTAATTTTGGACGCCAAATTGTCAGTAATACGTACAAAAATATACGCGGGACGGCAAAAACCCGTATAAAGTACGGAAGTCAAATATACGTGTATATTGTTTTCTTTAAATACGAATTTTGCGAAATATCCTTATGCTCACATTATTAGGTGGGGTGAAACATTCTATATACTCGAAGAAATAGACGCCTAGGACCAGTATTTCCCATAGACGCCAAATGCATGTTTCTAAGTACGGAAGTCAAATTGATAGAGAGATGTATATATATATATATATATATATATATATATATATATATATATATATATATATATATATATATATATATATATATATATATATATACAGGCTGTCATCGAAATCGCCGTCTTCGATATCTCCCTTGTCGATAGAAATACAGCATAAGTTTATTAACAGAACTTATTCGTCTACTCAAGGAGCATAACGTAAAATTATTTTCACATATACAGGGTGTTGCATTACGGCTCGGCGAGAATTGTCTGTCTTTTTTTAAATGGAACAGCCTATATATTTTTATATATTTTGAATTGTATTTTATTCACCTATACGAACATATGAATTTTGTTTTAGTTTTCCACGGCGTTGCCAAGTTATTCCGTTTTTTCTTTAAAAAAGACCGAATACACGCATTGCTTTATAAAGGCTTACTGAAGTTATTTTAATAGTAAAAATTAAGAATTTTCTTTTCTGTATAACTGTAATTATACTCTATGTTCTGACATATATTTTTTTAAATGTAATTATACAGGGTGTTCAATACAGCGAATCAAATGTGCTCAATTTCAAATGTCTATAACTCATCATTTTCAAATGGAACACCCTATATTTTATTATTCAGTTGTGTGTATTTTTGTATTATCTTCATATATTATTAAGGGTATCCTATGCCTAAAACCAATAATTTCGGAAATTTTCACCATTTTTCTCTAAATTTATATATTCAATTAAAAATTAAATCCAGTACACCATGGATATTGTTTTTTGAATAAGAAACAATTGCAGAAATAACAGTAGTTTCATTAGCCAGGTTATTATTAATAACAGTGGGATTAAGTAAATTAATTTATTAATATGAGTCTCTCGCAAGAAGAACTTACGAATATGGTGTACGCACTTGGAGAAGCGGAAAGAAACCCTCTTTTGGCAATCAAGAATTTATGCACAACGGTTTCCGGGAGGACATCCAAATCCGCGTTCTTTTGAAAACTAAGGGAAAGGTTTGAAAGAACTGGTCATGTTCAGTACGAAAAAAGAGGGTTTCTTTCCACTTCTCCAAGTGCGTACACCATATTCGTAAGTTTTTCTTGCGAGAACTCATATTAATAAATTAATTTACTTAATCCCACTGTTATTAATAATAACATGGCTAATGAAACCAGTGTCGGCTCGTGCACTAAAACCTTGGTGAGGCAATTTTTTTTTTTCATTCAAGGTCAAATGCCTTATAATTGAAAGTTACATTTTTTCAATGGATGTGCAAATGCATGTTTTTCCCCTTTCATGTACAATATCCATGGTATACTAGCTTTTATTTTTAATTGAATATATAAATTTAGAGAAAAATGGTGAAAATTTCCGAAATTATTGATTTTAGGCATAGGATACCCTTAATAACATATGAAGATAATACAAAAATACACACAACTGAATAATAAAATATAGGGTGTTCCATTTGAAAATGATGAGTTATAGTCATTTGAAATTGAGCACATTTGATTCGCTTTATTGAACACCCTATATAATTACATTTAAAAATATATATGTCAGAACATAGAGTATAATTACAGTTATACAGAAAAGAAAATTCTTAATTTTTACTATTAAAATAACTTCAGTAAGCCTTTATAAAGCAATGCGTGTATTCGGTCTTTTTTAGAGAAAAAACGGAATAACTTGGTAACGCCGTGGAAAACTAAAACAAAATTCATATGTTCGTATAGGTGAATAAAATACAATTCAAAGTATATAAAAATATATAGGGTGTTCCATTTAAAAAAAGAGAAATAATTCTCGCCGAGCCGTAATGCAACAGCCTGTATATGTGAAAATAATTTTACGATATGCTCCTTGAGTAGCCGTATAAATTCTGTTAATAAACTTATGCTGTATTTCTAACGACAAGGGAGATATCGAAGACGGCGATTTCGATGACTCATCCTGTATATATACCAGTATTTCCCATAGACGCCAGATGCATGTTTCTATGTACGGAAGTCAAATTGATAGATGTATATATATATATATATATATATATATATATATATATATATATATATATATATATATATATATATATACAGGGTGTTAATAAAAAAACTTTACACACTTTAGCAGGTGATAGTAGAGATGAAAACAAGAAAAAAATTCTAATACACTTAGGTCCAATACTCATTGCTTTTTAGAAAATTTATGTATGGAATTTGTACATAATACACAGGATTGACGGAAGGTATTGTGCTGGCCACATCAGATTTAACAACTAAGGACTCTAGGTGTTTACGATCAAGTGCGTGAGTCTCTTCGACGACGGCTGCAACTTTGTTTACAATTGATCGTAAACACCTAGAGTCCTTAGTTGTTAAATCTGATGTGGCCAGCACAATACCTTCCGTCAATCCTGTGTATTATGTACAAATTCCATACATAAATTTTCTAAAAACCAATGAGTATTGGACCTAAGTGTATTAGAATTTTTTTCTTGTCTTCATCTCCACTATCACCTGCTAAAGTGTGTAAAGTTTTTTTATTAACACCCTGTATATATACGAGGGTCATTCAATAAGTAAAGAGACAAATGGCTATAGCTCAAAAACGGTTTATTTCAATCTTTCAAAATTAAGGCTATTTTTCAACATAATCACCCACCACAGTTATGCACTTGTCCCATCTTTCTTGCAGCTTCCTAATTCCCTTGGCGAAGAATTCTTTCGATTTACCCCGAAGCCACTTTTGCACCGCTTCCTTAACTTCCTCATTGTTAGCAAATCTTTTTCCACGTAGGGCGTCTTTGAGTGGTCCAAACAGGTAAAAATCAGATGGGGCGAGGTCGGGACTGTAGGCAGGATGAGGTAAGACCTCCCAACCCAATTCTTGAAGCTTATCACGGGTCAGCTGGGCTGTATGAGGGCGGGCGTTATTGTGCTGAAGAATGACTCCTTTTGACAAGAGTCCACAGCATTTGCTCCTGATAGCTGGTCTAACTTTGTGTTCTAGCATCTCAGTAATTCTTCTGTTATCACGAATAAGTCCGTCAATCCTCGATTCCAACGAGGGACCAAAAACTTCCACTGGATGTCCACATCGGTGTTCATCACCTGCACTTGTTCGGCCACTTTTAAACCGATCAACCCACTTGTAAAAATTCGCACGGTTCATACAACTTTTACCGTACTGTATTAATATTCTAGAAAAAATTTCACTTGGTTTTACACCTTCTGCGACTAAAAATCTAATGACAGCGCTGTTCTTCTAAGGTGCAATCTTCTAGTGGACTTGCCATGGTGAACTGAAAATTTTGAGGTTATGTTGACATAAAATGATGAAACAGCTGATCAGAGCATATCCCAAGGTTGCCAACTAACACCCCCAGAAAAGATTGTACACATTCATTGAATAGTTTTAAAATTATAGAATTTGTCTCTTTACTTATTGAATTACCCTCGTATATACAGGGTGTTTCCTTTAAAACAACCAGTGCTTTTTTGGGCGAACTAATGACTTTAGAGAAAAATGTTATATACAAAAAATTACCAGGAAAAAGGGCTTAATTTATGAGGAATAATAAATAAAAAATTCAACCAGTGGTTCTCAAACGGTAGAATAAAATTATATTTTTTTAAATGGCAACCTATATAAATTTTTTGTCCCTTAGATACAGAATTTTTTTCTGATTTCAACGATATAAATATGATATGGGGTTGTATAACAATTATTTCGAGAAAAATGATATTGTAAAATTATTTCTGATTTTGAAGGTACAAAACTGGATTCAAGCGACACAAGATAGACAGAGATGGAGAGGCGTTGTGAAGGAAGCCAAGGCTCTACATGGGCCATAGAGCAGAGAAGAAGAAGAATCCATTTGTAACATTTTCACGATGATGTCTGTGTGTATGTATGTATGTATGTATGTATGTATGTATGTATGTGTGGATCCTGTATAGTGTATACGCTCTAACTCAAATACTATCATTCAGAAAGTTTTGAAACCATGTATTTCTACCTTATTCTAATATGGAGATATCTGATTAGATTTTGGTGGCAATCGGATAACCGGAAATGGCAGTTTACTTGAAGCTCAAGATAGTTTTTCTTCAAAAAATACCTTTAAATGTAATTTTTTCTCAATTTGCTACTATAAAAATTAAAGATTATTTCATTTTCTACAAGTTTGCTTTAATACTTTTTATATATATTGTACGGATAAATTTATAAAGTAATATAAAAATTATATACATAGGTAAATGGCGGGAGGTACTGTGTTGGTCACATCAGATTTTTTTTAGTTTGTTAATACTTATGCAAGCCAAGTAAGTGAATAAAAACTTTTTTTTTTTTGACAGATAGAAAAAAAATGTTTCAGACAAATATTGTAATAGAAAGTTTAAGGATTTTAAAAATGTTTTATTTTAGAAAATCGATGGGGTGGTTTTCAAAATATCTTTCGCCATTTTGTTATTTGATGAAATATAAAATAATTGTAAATACAAGTGTTTTAGAGAACCGAAAGCAAATGCTGAAAGTTTTTGTATTTTTTAAATTTTCCTTAAAATAAGGGAGTTATGACGATTTTTCGAAAAACAAGAGAACGCCAATAACTATGAACTGGGGCTCCAAATCAAAAATTTGAGCTAAGAAAAGTTGTTTGTTTTAAACCTATCTACCATTTTCGGGTGTAACGACTTAATATTAACACCGTGTATTTTTAGAAATATTATGGCATGTAATGATTGTGATATTTTTTATATTTTATTATATATTAAACATTAAAAAAACATGTTTTGTAACTAAAAGTAAACTTTATCATTAAATATATGCCACCATTTATGTAAGTATGCTTTAGTCATAAAAAAACCGCTACACTGGGAATCCGTCAGTAACCAATCATTCCACTTTGCTCCGTTTGAATCTCATAGACGATTAATATCTTCTTCTTTTTCTTCTTCTTCTTCTATTAAGCATTTTGCCTGTTTATTTTCGCAATTTTTATGGTGTGTCCTCTATTGATGTGGCCCAGCTTTCTTTTCATTTTTTGGTGGGCGTCCTATTGGTCGTATGTTTGTCGGCTTACCGTCTCTGCTTATTTTAATTAGCGTTTCTTCTCCAGCTCTGTCGACGTAGTTATTAACTATATCTGTGTTATTACGCTGTCTCAATACTTCTTGGATTCTCATTCTATATATTCTTGTTTTTCCAATTATTGAACTTAGTGTAGTCATTTCGGCTAACATCCCTAACTTTTCAGGGACAAAAGAACTGGGGATAACTGAAATGTTGGAGAAAAACTACTTCTATTGGATGCAAAACTTTTTTTTCTTCAAGTGTACAATAATATTCATATTATGCTACTGTACACACACTATAGAAGATATTCATTTTAATACTAGTACAACAATGTTGTTCATTATTGTACTAGTAAAAAAATGTTAGATTCTTAGTTCACCGCTGGCGGCAGCAGTCGTCACAGCAACACAGACCATATTGAAAATTATTTTTTGACAGTTGTATCGTTTGTGTTTTGTAGTGTACACAGCCAACTATGGCTAAAATTGCAAATTCTACAATTAAAACAATTTCAGAAAAATATAAAAAAATCCCCAATTTTCTTTGAAACACTTGAAGAAAAAATAGTATATGTTATTCGGAGCAGAACGTCCTTTTTGTGTTTTACCCAGCTTGCCTGCCCTCGGCTAACGCCTCGGCCGCAATAGCTGGGTTCAACACAAAAAGACCGCTTTCTACTCCTAATAACATAATATACTATTTTCTTATTTTGCATTTCTTCATTCTGAACCGATACCAATCGACACGAATTAATGTTGACTCCACCCTTAATAAATCGTTCTCCGGTCCATTTTTCATTAAATTTGCGAATCAAAGCTTTAATAATAATAATAATAATAATAATAATAATATATTTAATTCCAACAGACAAAGCCCAATAACAGGAAAACAATGAATACATTTCAATACAATTACAAAAAAAAATGACATATAGTAAGTACTTGCGAAAAATAAATACAATAATACAAAAGTTTTACAAATAGTATACAGATATCATTCATTTGGTAAAGAATCTAACAATATTCTAAGAGTACTAAAAAATATGTCGGTGGTAGCGGAAATCAAGTTATAATTATTGCACATTATGTGTATGGGTGATTTTGATAAAGCGTTTGTACGTGCACAGGGTAAATAGAAAATAAAATTTAATCTAGAGCTGATTCGAGGGGTATAAAAGTATAACTTAGGGAGGAGATATGGGCAATCAATTTTATTATGGATAATTTTATAAAGAAAAGTGATAGATATACTTTGTCGTCTATTTTTTAGAGAGGTAAATCGAACAGTGTCTAGTAGTTCACCGTAACAACTACCTTGAGGAGGATACTGATTCGTGGTTTTGTATATTAAATATTTTATAAGTAAATCTTTTTTGGATTTTCTCGAGTGAGGAACTTTGATATTCAGATTGCGGAAACCAGGCAAGTATACAGTATTCCAGTTTAGCACGTACAAAAGAACAATAAAGTGATATAAGTGCAAGTACATTGCTGAATGTTTAGTATTCCTAATAATAAAGCCAAGTGCTTGATTAGCAGACTTACAAACACATGTAACATGTTCGGAAAAATAGAACTCGGGTTCTAAAATTGATCTTAAATCTTTTACAATGCTACAGCGTTGTAGTGTAATGGCATTTATTTTGTAATTAAAATGTATGGGGTTCTTTTTCCGAGTTAAAGACATTACTTTACATTTCTCAGAATTTAAATATAGTTTATTATCATTGCACCAGGACTGAATATTATTTAAATCGGCTTGTAATATTTTACAGTCATCAGTAGACGAAATAGTACAAAAAAATTTAGTGTCATCTGCAAACATCAATAGATTGGTAGAAATTATGGAACTTATATTGTCAATAAAAATTAGAAATAAGGGGGGCCCAGGTTCGATCCCTGTGGGACTCCTGACTTGACAGGAGAATAATCTGAGTTAAAATTGTTGTATGAGACGTACTGTACACGATTACTTAAGTATGACGAAAAGAAGTTACACAGAGGCTTGCTAAATCCTAAATTATGCAGTTTCTCAATTAGTATAGAATGGCTAATACGGTCGAAAGCTTTAGCAAAATCAGTAAAAATCACATCGACCTGACCTTGTTTATCCAAAGATTCCAATACGAATTGAGAAAAACAGCATAAATTAGTATGTGTTGACCTATTTTCAGTAAATCCGTGCTGGTATGGCGAAATTAAATGTTTTATTTGATAATATAAATTATTGTAAATACAAATTTCTAATAGTTTGACAAAATTTGACAAGATTGCAATAGGTCTATAATTTTTAATATTCTGTGGGTCGCCAGATTTGAGAATAGGACATACTCGCGCGGTTTTCCAACAGTCAGGAAAGGTATTATTTGCTAAGCATAAATTAAATGTATAGTGAAGTGGTTCAATGAACGCATTTATGCAATCTTTAACGAGAAAACTGGGTATATGGTCACTGCCTGATGTAAGTTTATTTTTTAGCTTTTTAGCTGCATTAAAAATGCCTTCACGAGTGATGGTTTTGATGTCAATAAGCGCAGCGTTATTAATGTAAATACCAGGGTTTCCACAGGTAGTCGGATCAAGGAAGACACTACTAAAATAGTTATTAAAAGCATCAACAATGTCTTGCGGGTTGTCATAAGTATTATTATCTTGTTTCATTACTCCTGGAATTCTGCTACTACCTTTCATTATACGGAAATGTGACCAGAATTGCTTACTATCATTAATTATGCTAGATTCAACATTGGTTAAATATAATTTATAACTTTCATGTATTTGACATTTTGTTAATGATCTATAATGCTTATACATGCGACAGTCACTGTTCGAATTACTTCGAATGTAGCGTTTGTGAAACTTATTTTTCAATTTAATATTTTTAATGATTTCACTAGTGAACCAAGACGGGTAATTGTGTTTTTTATGCTTGTAAGTGGGTACATATTCGTTTAAACTAGAGTTAATCAGATTATAAAAATCGTGGCATCGTTAACATCTGCATCGTTGAATAGAGTAATCCAGTTAATATTACAAAAAGAATTGTATAATTCAATGAAATTTGCTTTTCTAAAATTGTATTGTTTATTTACATGATTAGATTGAAAAACATGTTGAGAACTATTATCGTGATAAAGGTTTATATTTAAAGAAGGGTGATAATTGTCCTCGTACACGAGTGGCAATTCCTCTTTAGAGACGACACAATTTAGATTGGTGAAGACTAAATCTAGGATGCGTGAGTCTTCGTTTAGTACGTTGTTACACTTAACAATATTTAAGAGTGTTGCAAAATCTTTTAATGTAGTACCCCTGATCACGTATAATTTACGTTAGTATATATAATCAATGGTAGTACAAACTGTATCATCGTTAGGATGTATGAATTTTGGTATATTAAAATCACCTAATATAAGTATGTTCTCCTTGTTCCTTGTCAATAAGAATAAGTTCAAGATTTTCCAAAAGTGTTTGTAGATCGGAATGTGTAGGAGTGGTAGGAATATAGATAAGTATTACGTACACAGAACAGAATGATAATGTACATTACATCCAACAATATCAATGAATGGTAATATGTGACTAAAATATGATAAATCAATCTGATCTACTTTTACTAAACGATTAAAAGCTAGAAGGACTCCTCCGCCACGTGTTAGATTAGTAGCGGTAAAGGTGCGATCACGCCTTACAACGTAATACATTTCGGAAGAGAATAACTCTTCATTGTATATTTCAGAAGTTAACCATGTTTCGCTTAAAGCAATGATATCATATTCAGAATTAGCTACAGATAATACAAATTGTTGCATTTTATTTTTTAAACTGCGTACGTTCTGGTAGTATATAGTTAAACTCGACAGATTATTTATGTTGTTGGTTGGAGGCTCACATCTCTCTCTAAAAAAGTATTTTCATTGATTTTTTTGTTTCTCGGAAACCAGAATCTTTTTACTAAGACCCCCTTGGGCCAGATCCCAGCAAACACAGTTATGTCTCAAGTATGTTATATGTACATAACTCGTATTATATGTTACATACCAAGTAACATTCCTGGAAAGTACATGTATAGACCTATGTCCGCAACACGGTCTATGAGACATGACATCTCATGTATGTAGACAGAGTAACGTTAATGATATATAACAAAAGTATATCACAACGATGTAATTATTTGCACGAACTATTTACATTGCGAATTTACATACCTGCGATATTCACATATAACATAAATGGTATATACTGCTGTGACTATTTATTTATTTATTTTATTTAACTTAAATATTTTATATTATAAAGGTTAGTGGGAAAATATATAGGTATAACTACAAAAAAAATATATATACATATATATATTTAACTATTTATTACAATGCCTATACATATTTCATATAATTTTCCACTCCGATGGGGTATATGACCATGTATGATTATAATTAGAGAAAATGTTTATATATTGTTAATAGAATTAACAATAATGTAACCGTATTTTTTTTAAACAATATTAAATATTAACATTTGAGACACCACCGGCTCGAAGTATAAACAATAGAACTGGGGCGAAAAAGATAGATACATACCTTTCTCTTTCGCAAAGCAGAAATACATTCTTTATCATACGAACAAAGTTTTAATACTTTTCTTCTAATCAAATTTAAATTTATTTCAATTACACTAGCCTTTACTTGCACAATTCCTAATTGTAAAGAGTCAAGTGGATATTTAAAAAATGATTTAACTTTTAAGTCCAGTGTCTAAACCAAAATAGATAAATTCCCCACCATTTGTGTTTACAAAACAAGAACTGCTCCTTCTTGGAGTTTTCATTAATGCATCACTTCGCAAAACTTTTAAATTATCGAGTAATCTTAATATAGATAAAAGTTTATTATAGTGAAATAGATTAGGCAGAAGCTCATGTCATCAACCTGAAAAAAAACCTTATAAAATGAAATACAACTTGTAGAAATTATTGGGTGTTATTTATTTTTAAAAGAAAAAAAAAGTACTAGTATTAAGTAATGTATATTAATGATATTTACACTTATTTCTAAGTCAACCATTATTCCTTTTACGGAATATAAAATTATTTGAAATAACTGTAGTTTATTTTCATACCATACGTTGGCACTAACTGAGAATGACCATATTATTGTGTCAAATAATTTTATATTCCATAAAAGGAATAAGGATTGACTTGATATTTTTCTTCTTTTTTAAAAATGAATAACTAATAATTTCTACAAGTTATATTTCTTCTTATAAGGTTTTTTTCAGGTTGATAGCGTGAGTTCTTCTGTCTAATCATTTTCAGTATAACAGCCGTATAAGAAATATTAAAATCTGAAATCCACTCCCGCAAACTACTTTTCAATGTTTCAACTTTATTGTCACAAATATCGTAGGATATTATTGGAAATTGTAAATTATTTTCAAGTGAAGAACCAGAAGTGGATGGCATTTCACTAAAAATATACGACTGTTCTTCAGTGAATTGTTTTTCATCTGAACAATCAACATTTGCATCATTAAATATTAAGCAGTCTGGCCTAACAATTAGTTCTTTTATGCCCGTTTGCACCGACATGACTTAGGCTTTTAAGTCTTCCTAAATATTAAATTTGACATAAATTTCTTTGCACCACCTATACAAATTTGCAACTTAAAGTCCTAAGCCAACCTTAAATTTAAGCTCCCACAAGTAGACGGTTTAAAGTCGACTTAACCTACAAAACATCCAAACGTATTACAGTTTTTGTACCTTGTTATGGTTAATATGCTAAATTTTGACAATTTTGTCGACGATGATGATAATTTATAAATTTTTGGTGTAATAAACATGCAAAACAGAATAAATAGAAAAATTTACATCAGGGCTGTATATTTTGATTCATATAATGATAACGATTTTTTTAAACGATTTCGTTTAACAAAAGTAACAACATATGAATTATTAGAAATGATTGAACATGACATTGAATTTGTAAATGACAAGTATGTAAGATGTAAGTTAATTGTGATAAAAATTATTCATTTTTAAATTACCTATATGATTTTCCAGAAATAATAGTGTATCTCCTATAAATCAACTTTTAATTTTTTTACGAACTCTCGCCACTGGAAATCATTTACTCAGTATTGCAGATTTTTCTAGAGTACACTACAGTACAGTATCTCGAATTGTTGTTCGTGTTGGTAGAGCAATATCGAATTTAATAAATCAATTCATTAAAATGCCGAGAACCAAAGATGAAATTAAACAGACACAATGTCTTTGTAATGAATTAATGTTATGTTATATACAATTACAATGTTTATATGGTTTATCGCTGGTTTTTACTGAACTCCGTTGCTGCATACACATATGTTAAAATACGTTTGAAGTTAGCAAGTAGTGAAATTCCCTAGAACATCTTGACTTAACTAAACTCAACTCAAATATTCCTTGTGCAAACGACTTATATTTTATGTCCGACTTAACATAAAACCTGTCTTAACAAAGTCGAGATTAAAATTTTGTTGGTGCAAACGGGCATTACAGAATTTACTGATATTATTAGCTGGTGATTTATTTCTTCTATTCGGTTAAGTAATATAGATGTAGTGACTCACAGTGAAAAAGAAAGGTCTATATCTATCTCTATCGCTCTCGTTGCTTTTATTTCGAAGCGGAGACGTCACGATTTTTCTCGAATTCTATTAATATTTAACAAATTTTAAAAAATACTGGTATATTATTTTTAACTCAATAAGTATAGCTAAATTAAAAAAAAAATTGGTCACATACCTCATTGACACATCTTAAAAGAATAATTACGACTTAGATTCTCTTTTTAAGCGTTGATGGGCGTGACGAGACCATTTAGAAATAACATTTTCAAATATTTTTATTTGTCCTTGCAATACATTTACAGTAAAATCTGTAAAAAAGGAACAATATAAAACATTAATCTTGAACTGACCATAAAAAATTGTAAATTATAAAAAATAGAAAAAGTATTCATAACAAAATATATATTTTATTATTATGCTATTCAAATTTTGTTAATAAATTAATTGAAATAGATAAGCAGTTTATAAATACCTCTCAATATATTCATTACAGTTGTACTCTCTAATTTGTAATTATTTCGAAGGCCCAACCACGAGCAATGGACCGCAAAAGCATTGGAAAAAATAGTTTTTAAAATCCTATGAAGGCTTTCTTTGGGACCGCACCCACCGATACGTTTAATGTATAGAATCTAAGAAAAAATAAATGTAATAAATTAAAATATTATCTTAAAACTAATTTTATAATTACTTACAAATTCGGCTTTCCGTTCTTCTATTAATAAGACCGAATTAAATTCATCAAAAGTTTCTCATCTATATAGATGAGTTATAAATGTTACTAAGCAGTTCATATGGAATTCTGAGCTTGAAAGACGCGAAATCACCGTCATGTGTTATTTTATCACAAGTAAAGTTACGTGAGACATTTAAACCTTGCTTGCCTAAATAATCAAGAAGATCCTCTGCGGTAGCATCCTTGTTTCTGATGCGGCTTACAAGGCTCGTCGGGGGGCGCCGCAGATTTTGTCCTCTGTATTTGGCACAGCATTGTCGAAAGTACGTTCCATAGTTGGCTGACGTGGGGCACGGGGATGTGAGGTTGGTTGCAAATCGGTAGGCGACAATTCTTTTGCAGATTTATTCTGTGAGTTCGTCAGAACTTGCTGCTCACTGTTGTTAATTAAATTAATGGCGTTTGATTCTGAGATGGCTGGTTGACTTTTAGTTGTTTGCTTCTTGTGAACTTTCGGCTGTGAATCACTTAAAGCATTTTCTTTTACGTTGACGTTTGTGTTGTTCTTCAGTGAAAGTTCGTGTAAAATAGCACTTGGTTTAGTGATGAGATTTTTACAATCGGTAAGTTCAATTTTTAGTTTTTGAATTTCACTCTCAAATTTATTAGTAAAAACAGCGATTTGTTCGGTTAAGATATTTTTAAAAGCACTTATATAATATCCGCGTTAGTATCGCCTACATTGTCAGGCTCGGCACTTTTTAATTTACTACGAGTACCCAGCATTTTATAAAGAAAAATTGAGAGCAGAAATACGACACGTCTAGAGCTTAGCAATGGCGACTATACATATAACCAGTGCTGCCGCTCCAAAATTTTATTACTGAAAATTGAACTAAAAACGTACTGAATAGTACTGAATGTAGGAACACAATAAAAAGGCGGTAAATTTAAATGAAAAATTATTATAATTTTTACTTATAGTTTTCTTATAAAATATTTTGTTTAAATAATATGTTATACATATAGGTAACAAAAATAATGAAAAAAATATATAATTTTTTATTTGAATATTTTGGTCACCGATGGGGCAAAAGTTCCGGCCTGCCAACTTGATGCATTGACTATCACTTCTCGTTTACGTTATTAGGTTATTATTTTGTGTGTCCAAAACCATTTGCGTAGGCGGAACTCAATTGAAACATTCTGTATTCTTTAATGTTTGTTTGCACATTAATAAAGCATTGCAAGTTTCCACGTTCAAACTATTTCTGTACTTATTTTTTATTAAAGTTAGTGTTGAAAATAATATTTCGGCTGCCGCACTGCTGTGTGGTAATGAAACAATTATTTTTATTAGTTTAATTAAATTATTAAATAATAGTTCTCCGGAAGCATTCGTTTGTTTATTTAAAAATACTATTAATTCCTCAATGCAAATAATTGCTTTTTCAGGCTTAATTTCGGACAACATTCTCCATTCTAAGCTGATATTTTCTAGTTGACGAGCACTGAATATATAGGAAAATCTTTGACTTATTAAACTAATTGATTGCTTTTCTTCATTGAATATATTAACTGGATTGATGATATCCAAATTAGTTAAAAATTTGTCATTAAAATCTATTCTAGATTTAATTTCTTTGGTCAAAATCACATAAAAGTCTAAGCAACGCAATCGATATTCGTTAATATCATGGTTAGATATTTCAGTATTTTCCAGAAAACATTGAGCAGCGTGTCCTAAATAAATATTTTCTAATTTAAGAAAATAATGTGGATTGCTCGGGTCCAATACATGTAGTGGTGTGTTGTTAACGATATCACTTTTCAAGTAGAATTTTAATATCATTTTATAATTTATTGTAACATTTGTTAATAATTTATGAATTTGAGGAGTTTCACTTTGAAATTCTACATTCATCTTCGTTACTATGGCTAAAATATGAGACAAAAATAAAAAAATATAGTTTAAAAATAGGATTCTGTAAGCCACTTATAATTAATTTTGCTTCTGGAATCTTGGATTCCAAAGATTCTGCTTGAAAAAATAAAGTTAATGCTGGCCACTGTTCAATTATTCTATCAACTACCAAATGCAGTGATAGCCATCTTGTTTGGCAAGGTCTTAATAAAGTATGAGGCTGAACATGACAAAAATAATTGTAAATATCTTTTGCTAATCTTTCAATGCTTTCAGGCAATTTTAAACATGCTTTTGATGCGCATAGGTGTAGTGAATGTGACATACATTTCATTACAAAGAAATTGGGTATAATTTCTTTAAATTTCGCTTTGACTCCATTCAAATCTCCCATCATAACGTTAGCGTTGTCGGAAGCAAATCCTATCATTTGTGTTATTGGGATATCCAATTCTTTAAAAAGAGTACATATAGACGTGAATATTGCTTGTGCTGTAGCAACTTCTAGTTCTAAAAGTCCCATAAAATAATCTTTGCATTTCTGTTCCTCTTCGTCGTAAAATCGGGCTAAAACAACTAAACATTTTTTAATAGAAATATCGGTTGTTTCATCTATTATTATAGAAAAATAAACTTTTTTTAATTTTGTTGCCAATTGTTGTTGGGTATAAGGTGCAATTTTTTCAGTAATTAATTTGGTAGTTTTTGTCCTTGATCATTTGATTTTTGAAGCAATAACAGAGTCAGGACACACCGATTGAAATAATTGTGGCAAATGAGTCATAGTTAAAAATGGTAAATTGTGTTCTACTACAAACATCGTAAGTTTCAGTTCAGCTTCTTTAATTTTATAATCTTCGTCATATCTGTTTGATTTAATAATAGCTTATTTTATCGAAACCGAACCTTTTATTTTTTTTGTATTCTGCTCGTGGATTTTAGTATTAGCGTGCCGAGTGAGGTGCCTTTTACCACCTTGCAATTGTTTTTGGCAAACTTTACAAAAGGGTTTCTGATTAATAGATTTTGTCAACCAACTTGAATATTCCTACAATAATTTAGTAACGTAAAGAATTGTATAATTTATTAAAGAAAATTATTTGCCTGTTCCCAATCTTTTCGATATTTCACATCATACAATTTTCGCTTCGGTTTTTTACAGTATTTGGCCTCGGTACTGCTACTGTCACTGTCTGATATTTCATCATCTGAATTAGATTTTTTTTCTGGTTGTTTACGAATTCTAAAATATAGTAACTTACTTTACATTATTGCAAACAATCATTAATCTAAATTACATACTTATCCATTCTTATTGTTGTGTAATCATTAATCAATGGTCGCTAGTATGAACGATGATTAAGGGTGATTAGCGAGCATTTGACTAGCATTGTTTTATCTCTGTCAGTCGTTTATAGATTATTTCAGAGAAAAATACTTCAAATAAAAGAAGTGTGCAATTATTTTTTCTATAACTTTTATTTGAAGTATTTTTCTCTAAAATAATAAATAAACGATTGACAGGGATAAAACAATGCTAGTCAAATGCTCGCTAATCACCCTTAATCACTTGTTCATACTAGCGGCCAATGTGTTTAATTAACAACTTCAAAGAAGTAATCAGTTATTTACTTCGTTGTTTGTAGGTTAGGTTCCTCAGTGGAAATTGGAAGTAAATTGTAGTTCTAAAGATAAAGATTCTAGTTGTAGTTTGTAATTAAACGTACTAGATAATAATGAATTTATAACACAACAAATATAATTTCAATGCACGATATCTTTAAAAACGTTACACGATTGCAGATATTCGTTAAAAACTAGTCACTTGTCACATGTACTCGCCATTGTTACTAGGCAAGGAAAGAACTCTTCGCCTCCGCTCGTGCAAGTTCGCCTAGCACTGTTGTTTTGTTGTCATCGTGGTTCGTTTTATTTAAATTATATTTTGATTTGAATTTTATTTGTTCAAATAAAATTCTAAAAAAAAGTACCGAAAAACTATGTTTTCAAAATAGTAGTATCGACGTACCGACTATTCCTGAAAAGTACTGAATTTAGTACAAAAGTACTGAAACGGCAGCACTGCATATAACTGTTATCACCGTTTTTTTATGAGACACTCGCGAGAATCTCGCGAGATTTCTCGCAGTTCTTATATCAACCACATCTCGAATTTTAAACCGCAATCTCGCTCTCGATCTCGTCTAGTAAAAAGCAACAAGACGAGATGAAATGCGAGAGTAATCTCGCCTCGTCGTGCATCACAAATGCTGTAGTTTCAAAAAATACAGATTTCGAACTTCACAGGGCAATTAATAAATCTCTTAAACAAAAAAGCCCTGGGATATATACAAAAAAATATTCAATTACGAAAATTACAAAGACAAGTTAAATAAAAGTAATTCTCGTTCCAGAAGAAAATTGGTTTATACATGTAAACCTGACTGGAAGAAGAAAGACTGACTGAAGATTTTCTTAAAAACAAATAATCTGTCTTTGTCGAAGCTTAGTAAATCTGCAAAAGAACGAGAAAATTTATTTCAAAATACAAAATTGCGAACTCAGTCTCAAGTTTGGGTCTCAGAAAGAAGAATTCGCCTTTCATCTTCTAATTTTGGCTCAATTTTTAAATCAAGAACAGCTAAAACACTTACGAATTAGTAACCAATCATTTATATAAACCATTTATAGGCAATGCGGCAATAGATTACGGGATGGGAAAGGAATCAATTGCTAAACGGAACTTTACAAAAAGAAGTGGTTTAAATATAAAATAATTCGGTTTAATGACAGATAAAAAATATTATATTTTGGCAACGACACCTGACGTAGAAAGAGGTTTAATTGAGATAAAATGTTCATTTTCGGCAAAAATAAAAAATAATCCTTATGAAGCAGTTAAAATAAAATTATAAATTATTGTACAATTCTTTCCGATACCCAAAAATTGAGTCTGAAAAAGAATCACAATTATTATTTTCAAATACAGGGACAGTTGCATCAATTGAAAAAAAAAATATTGTTTTTTTGTAAAATGGACGCCTTTGGGAATGTCTTTAGAAAAATCGACAATGGTGATAACTTCTGGAATGAGAAAATGGAGAATAAATTAATCGTTTTTTATAATACTTTTATATGCATTATAAACCTAAGTTTCAGTACTCTAATGGCTTTCATTATAGTACTCAGTACCATAATGAAACCATTATGGTACTCAGTATCATAATGAAATTATGTAAAAATGTAACAACGAAATTCTCAGAAACAAGTTTTATTTAATTACAATTTAATTATTGTAAATATTTATAATACATTTTCTACAATTGGTAAGCGTAACACCAGGCAAAGAAGTCAAAAGTGTTTCATTTGTTTGATTACTAATTTGAACATTGTTTTGAATATTCTGCTGCATTGGTATATTCTTTTTACCCAGAATTTCTGCAGATATTTTTTTCTTATTCTCTGCGGAATTTTCTATGTATCCTTCTACAAACTGTATTACTTCTCCATCCTCCGTGACGTTTAACAGTTTGAATATCTGCTCCGGAATCTGCTAACAAGGAGGCGGAAGATCTTCTAAAGGAGTGGCCAGTGTATTCCTCCGGGTTAGGAAGCTTAAGAAACGTAGCGATGAGTTTAGGCATATTTCCAAATGTGTGAATTCCTACTGGGAGCGTTGTACATTTATTGTTTCTATATGACACAAAAAAACGAGAATGGGCGGCATGCTTTGGACGCAAGGCGGCATATTTCCTAGTAAGTTCTACCATATTCACACCTTCAACACTTCCAGATGTAACAAAAAATTCCCGAGCAATTTTAGTTTTAGTGTTAGGAATAACAATTCTAAAAACTTGATCTTGACCAGTTACATTTTCTACAAGTAAATCCTTCAGTTCTTCCCTTCTACATGCTCCACTTAATCCAATGATGAACACTACCTAAATATAAAAGATTGATTAAATAATAGAAAAAAATATTATTTTGATTGATTTTTTTACCTTTATCATTAAAAACTGTTTATCATCTGCATCTAACAAAAACTTTGCGATGTCTTCTTTGGTAAAAATTCTGGACTTCTTAGCTCTATAGCCTTCGGATTTCCGCTTCAAAAATGCGACCAGGTGTATATATTTGCTGATATCAATGTTCTTCTTAATTGACAAAACACTTCGTAACATGGAGTAATACGACCAAAGGGACGAGGATTTTCTCTTTTTGGCCAACTCTTCAAAATATGCCAGTAACACTTTCTCATTTGTAATATTTTTCACCTTCTTCTTTATACACCATTCTTCGTAACGGTTGAACGTCATTTCGTAAGTTGCTTTAGATTTTTGTGGTAAAAGTGATGAAACAACATTTTGCGCTGAATTTTCTATATCAGAAGGCAAACTTTCTTCAGAATCACTCATTTTTTGCCGAAAATCACAGACCATATACATACACTATTGTCAAACCTTGTTTATTTGTAAACAAGTAATTTGTTACTATGTGGTTACCATAACTCCATATAAAGAGAACATCAAAATCAGCATATCTGACTTTTTAGATTTAATTTTTTGGGACGTCAAAAAAATAATGTATTTTATTTTCTCATTGATTTACGCCAGCATATAAAATTTTGTATGTTATACGGATCATAATGTCAAACATTATGGTACACGCCGTGTTATCAAACTCGGCTTTGCCTCGTATGATAATCTTCACGACTAGTACCATAATTATTGACATTATGATCCTTATAACATAAATAACTATTATGTTACCCGAACTAGTAGATCCTCATGATCCCAAAAGTCAGTCATTTAGACAAATTTTAGTACAATAATTTCTATTTTATGTGCTTTAATTTTTTGTGGAAATATTTATAATTTGATTTTTATGTTTTATTATTTTCCATTGATCGTTTATTATGAGTTATACAACATCATGAACGAGTTCTTTTAAATTTTCGAGTTCTTTTGGAATGAGAAAATGGAAAATAAATTTATAGACTTTTATAAAAAAAAATTGTTACCCGAACTAGTATATCCTTATTATCCCAAGTCAGACTTTGAAAGGATTTTTAGTACAATAATTTGTATTTATATTTACCATTTTTATTAAGATGTTTTTAATTAGATTTTTATATTATTATTTGTGCATATATTATTAAATAATAATATTTCGAATATGATTTTAATTGAAAAACTATACATTTGGTGAAGATATATACCAATATGTATTACTCGTATGTATGTTTATAATTTATTTTTTTTAATATATGTAATATGGTTAAATTAATTAGAACTACTCATACATACTTATAAAATCTTATATTCATAGAACTCAGAAATTTATTGTAATAGTGTAGCAGGCAGATATAGCGTCGCGTACGTCTTTCCTCACTTGGCCCGAGTGATGGTAACCTGTAAATATTAACAAAAATCGTACTTTTCTGATATCTGTTCTATGCACAGAATTTTTGTTCTGAAAAAAATCATGTGTATTTTTACATGTAATCTCAATATCGAACTGTTCATAGTTTTTTCGTAAGTGTTTCAAAATTTGAGTAAAAAAATAAAAACAATTAAAATTTGAATTTTTTGAGAAAATTAAAATTTTAAAGACAGTTCGATGTTAAGAATGTTATTCTAAAAACTTTTTTCAAATAACATTTTTCTCTAAAGTGCACCGAAATTAAGATATTAGAAAAGTACGAACGACACTTTTACGCTAGGTAGACTAGCCCCTTAACTCAAATTGTCAAATTTTTACACTTCGTTGTTCTTCTGGAGCAGCGATATGTTCTTGCAATAATGCGTCTAAATTTTAATAATGACATGTTTTCATTTGAAACAGTATAAAGGGCATGGGCGTTAACAACAGAAAGATCAATCGCGTTTGTAAAAAGAGGAAAGTACCATTTCTTGCCTCTAAATTTGATTTGATACTTTTGAATGTTCCAATCTAATTTGTCAACCCCACCCATGTTCTTTTTTAGAATATCTTTTAACTTTATCTATAGGCTGTAATCCCAAATAATTTGATAACATTTTGACGCAGTTGTCATTCCAAACCAACGCAAAAATATCATTGTTTTTATCCTAACGATAATCATATGCTCCACGTTTTAGTTTTTTCATTATATTATCAAGTTTCAAAGGACACATTCATTTTAATGTACCGTACTGGACCAATCGCTCTTATATTGCGTTCTTTCAATTTCATTAGTAATTCAAAATTAGTGAAAAAGTTTTCAAAAAAAATTCATATTCTGATGGATATTGCAGAAAAGATGTCTTCATTATTACTGAAGCTCCAACACCAACACTAGTTGTTCTTCTTCATCTCTTCCTTCATAAATATCCATATGGAAACAATACGCGGTTTCAGAGCAACACATGGCCCATTGTTTGAAGCCGAATCTTATCGATTTTCCTCTTATAAATTGTTTCAAAAAGTGGTGTCCGTAACAACGGACAATTTGCTCATCAATATAAAGCTTTTATGTAAATATTCCAAACTTTTTAAGTCGGAATTTAAACAATTTATCTTTCTTCTCCATAGTAGATAATATGTTATTATCGTTAAAATGCAAGTTGCGTTTTATTTCCAAAAATCTATTCTTAGGCATGCAGTTTCTAACACAGGTTGGATTTAAATCTTCATCCTCATACCAGTATAATTGTTCCTGAGGTAAAGAATGATTACCTTATAATAAAAAAATTCCAATGAACTTTCTTAAGCAATTTTTGGAAAGTTGAAAACTATGCCGATTGCTCTGTTTAGCGTATGCGCCTCTATATATTCCAACAAATCTTCGTCGAAAAATTCTTCAAATATTTCAACAGGTGTTTTGTTCTACAGATTTTGAAAAACACCCAAGTATCATTTTCTTCTAACGTTTCTACTTCATTTTCAATCGCCTCTTCCCACTACTTTGCATCTTGGCTTGCCATCGCTTCTTCGGAGGTTATGGGTTCGTCTTCTGCTGTTGTCAGTGCTGTGTAGGTATAGTAGTCTTCCAGATAAGCAGGTCTTGTCAGTTGGCTTCTGTCTCATTCTACATCCTTTCGGTTCCGATTCTTCTTCACCATCAGCTTCTTCATCAGAAACCTGTTTTCCTCTCTTTCTTGGTATTCCGTTTCACTTTCTGAGTCCGACAGTGGCACACTTTGTTCCATGACATTCTGTACGTTCTGTTCATGTATTACCTTTTCTTTAAAGGCAAAAACATCTCTTACTTCTTTCACTTTATTTTCATTTGGAAAATGTACTCTGTAAACCCTTAACATTTTCATCATATCCAATGAATACGCCTTTTCTTTTGTAGTTAAATGAAATAGGGTATTTTTTATTATAAACGGGTTGTGTTAATATATTTCCTTTACTTTTCTTTTGTTTATTTATATATTCTTTACTTTAAAATTTTGATTCTATTTGTTCTGCAAATCCTTTGCCAAATTTCTTATCTGCTGAAATACAATGTACTATATTATTATTTTTCTCAAATATATTTTCTATTGTTTCTTTTATTTGAAATTTTTGTCTAATCTGGGATAAAGCATTGGCGCTACTATTAAATTCGTCTAGTTTTATTTTCTGTCGCATAAGCTTATTATATGGGTCTTTTAATGACATTAGCCAAAGAAGTGGTCTATGGTTTGTCCTTAATTTAAATTTAGTTCCGCATAAATAAGGTCTAAAATATTTCGTTGACCATACTATGCTTAATAGTTCTTTTTCGGTTGGGGAATAATTTATTTCATGTTCATTAAGGGTTCGAGAGGCATATGCAATTGGCAGATCTTTTCCATGAAAATTTTAACTAAGTACGGTTCCTATCGCGTAATTACTCGCGTCAGTAGTTAATACAAATTGTTTATTAAAATCTGAATATTGGAGTATTGGTGCATTAATTAATAAATTTTTACTTTCCTCAAAACTATTTCTATATTCTGAATTTTCACTATGTATTTTATATTCTTTTTTCAAACATTTTGTCATGGGTTAATTTAGCAAAATTGGGTATGAACTTTCTACAATATCCTAACAATCCAAGATATGTTTTAATTTATTTGGGTGTCTTAGGTATGGGATATTCTTTAAATGCCTGAATTTTTGATGGATTTGGTTTTACACCTTCTTGCGTTACATGTCCAAGATAAGCTACGTCTTTTTGTAAAAAATCAGATTTGTCGAGTTGAATTTTCAAATTATATTGCTTTAATTTTGTGAAAACTTTACGAATATTTTGTATGTGTTCCTGAACACTAGTACCTAAAATAATGATATCGTCCATATAAACGAGACAAATTTTATTTATATAATCTCTCAAAACGTAATTAATGAGACGTTTAAAAGTTGCAGGGGCATTTTTCAATGCAATGGGCATACGCGTGAACTCATAATGTCCTTGTTCAGTATTAAAAGCTGTTTCTTTAATAGAATTTTCATGCATTTCTATCTGATGAAAGCCTGAAGCTAAGTTTAAAGTGGTATAATATATATTTCTTCCTAATTTATCCAAAACATCAGTTATATTGGGTATGGGAAATTTATCATCTATTGTTTTATTATTTAATTTTTTGTAGTCAATAATCATGCGAAATTTTCGTTTTCCTGATGCATCGATCTTTTTGGCCATCATCCAAACTGTTGAACTCCACGATGAATAACTTTCTCTAATAATTCCGTCTTTTAATAATTTATTAACTTGAGATTCTATTTCAGGTTTATAATATTCAGGATATCTATAAGATTTTGAATAGATTGGTATTTCAACAGTTGTTCTTATTTCATGTTTCACATTTGTATATTGGGTTAATTTTTCATTTTCTTCGAGAAACTTGTCACTAAACTCTTTCATTAGTTTATAAATTTCTCGCTTTTCTTCGTTATTCATATGTTTTGAACGAATTTTTATTTCATGTAGTTCTGTGTTATTTATATTATTTTCTGTATTAAAATATTTTAATTTGAATGGTTTATTAAATATTTTGACACTATTATTTCCAAAATTTAATTGTATTTTTAATTGTAATAAAACATTGAATTCTTTGTGAAAGTCAAATAGGAAACACTTTATTGGTTGTTTTTCAATTTCCAAAATAATATATTCATTTCCCGAAGTTTTTGTAAGGGCTGCGTTAAATCTAAAAGGTTCATTAAAATTTTTGAATATATTTTCATTTTGTGTCACGAAATTTTTATTCTAAATTATTTATGATCCGGAATCTATTAAAATTATAAAGTCTCTAACTTGTAGAAATGGTAATTTTGAATTGCAATTAATTCTTAAAAGTTTTCCGCTATTCTGAGGCTGTCTAGTTGTAAAAAAAAAATTTCGTCACTATTTATTTCATTTTTCTCTGAATATTCAAAATATTCATTATTTGAGATTTCAATATTATTTTGCTCATTTTCAATTATATCATCGTTATTAAATAATTCTTCCGGAATGAAATTTGGGTTGAAAATAATTTTGATTATTGCGAGGTTGGAATGTTTGTCTAGTTTGAATAGGCGTGGGTGTGGGTCTCATTCCTTTGGCATTTTTAAGATTCTGTCTAGGTGCGAATTGTTTAATTATTTTATTTTCATTGTTGAATTTTTTACAGAAATTATACGAAATTGTCGATAAGTTGATACTGCACTCAAGGCAAAATTGAGTTGACTAATCATTGAAGGTTACTTTGCATCTTGATTTAAATGGACCATAAATTCCAATATCTAAAGGTTGCAGGCGATGGGAGCAATGTGGAAGGAATGACAACATTACGATTCCATGTTCTCTTGCATAATTAATGGCAGCAAGAGACACATGCGTCTCATGATTATCTATTAATAATAATATGGGACTATCATTACTGCACTGCATGTGTTTTTGAATATGATGCAAAACTTGTTCAAATATTTCCGATGTCATCCAACCTGACTTAGATGCAAAACCAATGGCTCCAATTGGGCTTCCATTAAGAAATTCATCCTTCATTCCAACTCTTGGAAAAATATAAACTGGAACAATTGATCTTCCTGAAGCTGTGATTATACCACAGAAAGTAATTAAATACCCACGCTTTGCTGAGACCCATTTTCCTACTTGTTTTTTGCCCGTTCCTGCAATAATTTTTGGCGCTTGCAAAACAGTAGTAATGCCGGTTTCATCTAAATTTAAGATTCGGTCAGGTTCAAATTTATATTTTTCCAACAGAAGAATACAGTTGTTGAAGAATTCATCAACATTCGTTTTATTGAACGAAATAGCTCTAGCTAGACTTGTATTTTATGGTTTGCGTAATGAAAGCCACTTTATTCCTGCTATATTGTTTTTGTTCAAATTTGAGGGATATTTCAGAGCTAATTTTTTTGCGAACTCATATTTTTCTTTTTTTTTCTTTTATTTTTTTTTAAAACCCCTCAACAGGATTAAATCCCAATTACAGAGTGGGTTCATATCACAAACATCCATACCTTAGTGGGATTCGAACCCAGAATCCCGAGCGCACTCATGACGAAGGAGTGTTGCTCTAACCATTGAGCAACCGGAGCCGAATTCTTAAATTTTTATATGTTAACCCAAAATTCATTTCTGAGCATCTAAGTAAATATTCCTCTAACTCCCTTTCTTGGTTATCATCAAATATTTGTCTCGTTGCATATTTTGACTTAACATTTCTCTTAACTTCTTCCGAACTTTCGTTTCCTGAATCTGATTTGTACCCTGATTTCTTTGCAAGACGAATTCGATCAAATAAAGTAGATTTTTTCAAATTAAAATTTAATGCTGCAGTACGTAACGGAACCTTATGCTTTATAACTTGCTCAACAGCTTGTTTAATATATTCGTCGGATATATTTGCTCGCTCCGTTTTAAGTTTGTAAGTTCGAACCATCGAACTCTTTGTCAGCAAATGAGATATATAGTAGGACATCTAGTAGAATTTTTTGAAGTTTTTATCTGCACACATAGTCCCAAATTTAACAAGTCCGAAAGTGCCCCTTGTCCGAAGTGACCCCCCCCTCACCCACATACGTACATACATACATAACTTGTATCATGTTGGATATGTTCTAGTGCAATTTCTTTTTTGTGGAATATTATTGTAGAAAATATTAATTACTGAATAGAATGCATCCAAAGCGGAATTACTATTAAAAATGGTTTAAAAAACTCCAGTTCACCTGAGAAAGTTTTTTATATAGACAAGAAAAAATAGCCTTTTTAAAATTAAGACTTTTGTTGATCATGGATTTGAATTTTTTGAACTATTATCAATATGCAGTAGTAGTTAGTAGTTACTTTTTACTACAACTAAAAACTAGATCCAAATATACTAACATGAACTGTAAGAAGTAGTAATAGTCATTAAAATTCTTGTACCATTTTCAGTGCCATCAGATTCGGAAACACCAGATGTTTTGTCTGTTGCTACTGCTGGTATTGCTGTTGCTGTTGATATTGCTCTATCAGCGTACTCGCCAGTGCAGACTCAGATTCCTACTACTTTATCATCGAATACTCCAAGAAAAACAAAATGAAGTCTAATATCGCTAACTTACAAAAAGAAAATGAGTTGTTTCCAAATGAAATTGGTCAGCTTTTGAAAATTGAAAAGAATGGTCAATCATCTTGTATAAAATTTAAAGAATTGTGCGATAATTTGTTAACGCCACAGTTTTCTAATTTTATGAAAATTCAAGCAGATTTGAGGGGACAGAAAGCGAAAGGAAAACGGTACATGGATGAGTTTAAAAAAATTGCTCTTAGTTTGTATTTTTTGTCCGAAATGTTATAAAAAGATTAAGAATATATGTTCTTTACCATCATTGCATGTTTTTTCGAACAAGTTACATTCGGACCAGGTTGCAATGAAAATTTATTTAAATTTTTAAAATTAAAAGTTGAAAGTATGGATGGTGATGATAAAATATGTGCAATAGGCATAGATGAAATAAGTAATATGTGCAATAGGCATAGATGAAATAAGTATAAAGTACAACTTATTTTATAATTACACCGGGGATGAAGTTATAGGATTTTAAGATGACGGGAAAACAAAACAGTCACTCCGGCTTGCAATGCAACAGTTATAATGGTAAAAAGTTTAAAAAGTAATTGGAAACAAGCCATCGGTTATATATTTACTGCAACGGGTTGTAAAAGATATATTAAAAAAAAATCTCGAGGAATACGTTGAAAAATGAAGTAGTATAGGATTTTTTTTTATTATTTGAAATTTTGCTTCACCCATGGGGTATTAGCATATACATTTTTATTTACATTTCATTGATTAATTGAATATCTTTTATGTAATTCATTATTGGGGTGTAGCTCTTCACGCTCAGGGCTTCTTTTATTGTTTGTGGTATATGGTGTTTCCTTCTTTATTCGTCATACTTCATACAGTGTAGTATAGTGTGTTCTACTGAGATCTGCGTATTGCAATCAGTGAATATTTTGACATTCGTTCTTTCAAAAATGTAGTTATGTGTTACTCTGGTATGTCCAATTCTTATTCTTGTAAATGTTACTTGTTCTCTTCTTGAGTTTTCGGGTTCTCGCCAGGGCTGGATTTTTTCTTGTATGTTTTATAATTTGTTTGTTTCGAGATTGTTCCATCGTAGGTTCCAGTTTTCTCTGATTTTGTTTTTAAATTTTGCTGCCATGACTCTTGCTTCAACGGGAATAGATGTGAGAGGGATTTTTGTAGCTTCCTTGGCAGCTGTGTCTGCTTTCTCGTTGCCTGATATACCAATATGGGATGGGATCCAAATGAAATCTACTTGGATATTGGTTGTGGTGAGTTGAGTTAGGCGATGTTGGATTACAAGTAGTTACTTTAATTTCGGATATGGGAAATAATTTGATTGAATTGTCCAGTATTTCAAAAGTCACGCCTCAGAATCCTAAATTGAAACTTGGGAATCAAGAATTGTATTTTTATTTTGATCCACCATATTTAATTAATCAATAAGAAATATGTTGCTCAAAATTTCACTGGGATGGGAAAAAATCTTCATTGTTTTATAGAAGAATTTTATAAGAGTGATAAACAATTAGTTATCCGAATAGCTGCAAAATTAACAAATTCTCATATTTGAGAATGAAAGTTAAATATGCTACGCAAATTTTTAGTTCAACAGTGGCAGCAGGGATTAGTACTTATATTCACTTAAAACAATTAACGAAACATTCAGAAACTACTATGGAACCTATTTCAAACAGATAAACTTTTCGATATTTTTAATACTTTAAAATTGCAGGATGATAAGAAATTTAAACATGCTTTTAAAGGACAGGAAGAATATATATGTTTTTTTAAATGAAATGTTAATATTTTTCAATAATTTACAAGTTATCAATAAACAAGGGAAACATATTACTAAAATGACAATTTATTAATTGCTGGAAAGTAACTATTAATTCCTTGCTGAAATTATGGAGTGATATGCAAAGAAAATTTAATTTTCAATTTTTATTGACCAGAAGGTTAAATCAAGATAGGCTGGATATTTTTGTCGGAAGCATTCGACAGCAGAGTGGAAATGCAGTTAACCATACTCCGATTCAGTTCACATGGGCATTTAGAAAATTATTTTTTTCGTAGTATTTTCATTCTGCCAACATGAACGGCGAAAAAGATTTTGACGAGCTACTACCCAAGTAACACTGACCGACGGTCGACCAAAAAGTGACGTCGATTTTAGGTTGAATTTAAGTCATATACTGCCGTCTAATCTGACGGCTATACGACGTCTTTGCGATGTTGATTTTTGGTCTGAAATAGGACTTTTTAGACGTCTAATCTGACTGCTATACCACGTCTTTCCGACGTTGATTTTTGGTCTGAAATAGGACTTTTTAGACGTCTAATCTGACGGCTATACCACGTCTTTGCGACGTTGATTTTTGGTCTGAAATAGGTCTATTTAGACGTCAGATTTGTGGTCGCTGTGACGTCCATGTGACGACGTTATGTGGTCATAATGAGGTCTATTTAAACCTTTTTTAAACGCCTAATTTAACATCTTTACGACGATTATTTTTACTTTATTTTTAATATAATAAAAAAAATATATTCATATTTTAAATTTATTTAATTTGGCAATTTATAAGAAACGAAGGTATATATTATTTTTATTTAAATATCAATTCTTTATGCAAAAATATAAAACAATTGTTTATATATATATATATATATATATATATATATATATATATATATATATATATATTTATGTATCGTCATTACCAAAATCTACGAATAAGCATATATTAATCTGCGTATATTCGTAGATTTTGGCACATCCAGATATGGGTAAGCCGTGGTAATATTTATATTTTATTTATTTAAAACATATTACATGTTTACATAATTATGGACATTTTAATTTTCGAAAATTTAAACAAAACTTAGTAGTGTAAAAAAAAATGTTTTTTAAGAAATGTTGATAATACAAAAGCAAATGTATAAATAAAGGGAAATACATAATATAAAAACAAAAAGATTTATCTACAGTTTTACGATTTTACTTGAGCATTTCATATGTCCAAAAATCCCACTTTCCTAAATTTTCCAAGAATCTTTACATCTTCCCTATTGTTTCCCTTTCAAGGTATTCTAGAGCAATTGGTTTTGTAGTTTCAAGTAAACCATTGACAGCGAAACATCACAGTGATTATTAAAAATTTATTACGATTCTGGTGATCTTGACCAAGTAAGTTGCATTTTTTTTAAATGAAAACTTAATTTCTCTTTTGTATAGAATGGCATTTGCTGTTATTGAATTTATTGATACAAATTCGATCCAAACTGTGCCGCAATGTTGACTGCGAAGTAGAAACAATAAAAATTATTGCGCTTGGCCGGAAAATTTAACGTACAAGAAAAACAAATTAGTACAGGCAATTAATAATTCACAGCAGCCCAATTCAGAGTATAAATTGTATGAGGTGGAGATATTAAAATCATTTGGTAAGTCGAAAGAATTATATTTTCATTTTTGTATTTACAATAACTCTTCTCTAAAATGAAAATTAATTACAGCAAAATAAATAGAATGTATTTCTCATACTCTCTACTTGAAAGTTTTGTGTAATGTAAATAATTTATAATGCATAGTTTTGTAATTATTGTAGGCACTGTGGAAGAAGCAAATAAATATTGCATGAAAGTGGAAAAAGAAATGTCCACATCATGCAGTACTTCATCGCAAAATAATAATTGTGAGAAAAGAAAAATTACTAAAAATAAAAAATATATTATGGAAATAGATTCACACAGATCACGTGTGACGTAACATAGAAATAACCATGCCCTTCAGACATCCCTACAGGGAATCATATTTAATTTCCTTCTTTTTTATGACATAATATTTCCTTTTAATCTAATAATAAATCAATTATAATACTTTTCCGAAATCGCTGAAATTATTTATAAACTACTCGTAAATTCTCAAATTATGTCATTTTGTCAATTGTATTTAAAAAAAAAATCAAAAAAGTCAGACAATGTATCCATGGTGAAATTTTTCATTACAGTACTAAAAAAAGTCATGTAAAATTTTATATGACTATTATAGTACTTCAAATATGAACTTTCAAGACTTAAGATAGCCATGAAATTTTTTGACAGTTTCAGGAAATATACACATGTGTATATGTATGAACACACAATATTGAACGCACCTTCCGCCATTTTGTGTCATGTCTTGGCTATGGTGTCATGTCTGATGTAAGTTAAAAAGCTACACACTGCAAAGAGATAGTAGCAGATAGTAAAACATTGATGGTGTTTTTTGAAAGAACGAATATTGGAAAATAAACAAAAAATATAATTATTGTAGACTGTGATTAAAGAAAATTATACAGTTGAAATTGCCAGCAACTTTAATTACTACGAGAGAACACTGAATTGTAAGTTTGTAGATAAAAATGTGCTTATATTGCATATTACAATTATTTTTTTTATAGGTATGGAAACACGAACCGAAGTGTCACTATGAAGAATATAAACAAGCAATGGCGAACTGTCTGAAATATGCACCTTAACGAGCAAATAAATAAAAAAAAATATTTTTTCTTATAGAAATAGAATGTATTATTTCATTAATTTGTATTTTTCGTAAATATAACTTTGTTTCATATTTTATTGTAGATATATTGTGCCTTTATATTTTGTAATTAATTTTTTATATTATACAGTATAAATAAAAATTGAATTAAACTATTTATTTTTCCTATCATTATTTACGTTTTATACCATAAAAATTAAGTCGGATCAATTTAAATGACGTCGATACAACGTCTTAATATGACGTCGATACAACGTCTTAATATGACGTCGAAACAACGTCTTAAAATGACGTCGATACAACGTCTTAATAAGACGTCGAAACAACGTCTTAAAATGACGTCGATACAACGTCTTACAATGACGTCTAAAGGACGTCTATGTGACGTAAATTAGGACGTCACAGCGACGTCGATTTTAGGTCATTTGTGTTACTTGGGTATTCACATTAAGTAAACTGGACGCTGGCGAGATTCAAATAGAGAGTGACTTAGTAGTAAAGGAAAATACATCATCTTTTATAGTTAACAACTGTGATAATCATTGACAGACATTTTGGGTGGAAAACCAACAAATTCATCCAAATATTGTATCGACATTGGGTTCGGAGAAACCTCTAGTCAGTCTATTCCAAGCGGCAGTTCCTCTCCAGCAATGGCTTCACCTGAGCCTGAAGGTGAACATGCTACTGAAAATATTGAGAACAAAACTACTAGGTCTCCCAATTTATTATATTTTGTTTTGTAGGTTGTTGTTGTTATATAAAAAGAGAAGAAAGACTGAAGTACAATTTACCATTTTTATGAATATAAGAAAATATATTTTGTTTTGTTAATTATGTAAGAAAAGAAGAAATATTTTTTTGTTAGCTTTATGTCAAAGAGACGAAAGACTAAGTAGATTTAAGTATACAATTTACCATTTTTTTAAATATAAGAAAAAGCATTTTATTTTTTGTACAATAAAACACTCATAGAAAAGTAAAGCTTTTTTTTTATAAATTATCAATGATTGCACTAATTAATTACTGGAAACATTTGTTCAAATACACTGTTTCGTCTTCCTTCATTTCATGTTCCCATATTTCCAATGACATCAGTTACAGCAACACTGTTTGAATCTTTGTCAATATCCTCACCATGTTGATCAAAGTCTTGCAGCAAGTTGTCACACCGTAATATTGTGTAAAATACATGCTGCAACAACACTTTTTGAAATAAATTTAGTATTATTATTTTCAAATTTATTTAATCGACGAAATCTTCCTTTTAGTTATCCAAAAGCGTTTTCTACTATAATACGCGTAGACGACTGTTTATAATTAAATGTTATTTGATTATCAGTTAAACTTCCTGTATCCTTAAATGGTGGCACTAACCAGGATAATGTTGGATACGCCAAGATTAAAAGACTCTTCCATAAATAATGGATCTTCAAAAGATTTTTTGTATAACATTGACTTTCTGAGTACTCTTGAATCGTGCATTGAACCAGGTTCTCCACAGAAAACATTTATAAATCTTTTTTTGTGATCTACTACTCCTTGAAGTAATATACTGTGAAATCCCTTCCTATTCACGTTATCACAATGATCTGTTTGGGGCGCTTTTATTGGTATTCTATCAATTGCACCAATTATACCTTTTATATCTTGCTTTTTTCAAATTCCTGTGAGATTTCATGATAATGTTTTTTTCTAGCCACTTTACGAACTGACTGCTAATCTTCACTAGTGTATCAATTACCTTGTTGATCGCAGTATGTGCAGCGATATTTGTTATGTTTAATCTATCCGAAACCTTCCTAAAAGTTTCTTGGTTTGCAAGATACCATAATGTTGTGAAAAATGCCTTTTCTATAGTAATTCGTTCCCATCCACCTTTGTGTTCCGATTCAATTAAGGGTGCCTTTATATCTAAAAAACCAGATAATTTTAATTAACTATTAATAAAATGGATCTACTTAATATTACTAGTAATATTTGTAACAACCTGTATAATACCAAAAGGACACCCTGATCTTTGGGGTTATAAAAAACAAACTGTGGCCCAGGGTACATTCCCGAGTATGGTTTGAGCCCCGACCAGCTACAGTAAAAACGGAGTGGTTCGACGTCGCTGAAATAAGGGTGTAGGGAAGGCCGCCAGTCACTCAATACGCAGAGCCTACAAACGGCTAAGAGACAAATCCTCAGGAACGGAAATACAGGAAAACGGGAAGGCAACAACAATCGCAAAAAAATAAAATAAATGTGTACACTACATTGCCAAATAATTATACTACAAATAAATGGCGTAGCGGCGAAGCATAATGGCATTCTTGCGCGAATATTGGATGGTACATTGGCCTGAAGGGCAGTACGTCGCCGAAGGGGAAGTCGTTGTCAAAATGAAAGCACAGCAAAATGTGGACCGCAGTTGATCGATCAAATACGTCGTGGCGCAAGGAACGAAGTTAAATACGGGCATAGGCTCGCAATACGAGCTCTTATACCTTTTCAGTGGACGAGATATCAATACAAAATAATTCGCAAAATGGCTTCGTAGGAGCCAGCCTACAGTTCTCAAGTTATTCAAATATAGTTCGTAATATATATGAGGTAGCTCGTTTAGCTGTTACACCCTGTATATATATATATATATATATATATATATATATATATATATATATATATATATATATATATATATATATATATATATAACGATGTTAGTGCTCATCTGCTACAATGGTGGTGAGCTGCAAAGACCAGGCAGCACGGCAAGATGGCGGATGTCTCTTTCCTCGTGGCAATAAACTTATTTCCAACACGATGACAGGATCCACAGGAACAGGTAACGCGGAGACGGGCAAAGACGATGATAGCGGGGTCGATGATGATAATGATGCCTCGAAATGGTCTTACGGTACGGTAGTAATGACTATCGTTACAACAACGTACCAAATGAAAACGAAAAAAAAAAGCCTAAAAGGAAGAAGAAAGTCATCAGAATATGGTCGTCTACCCAAATTCAAAATGGCTACTAGTGTCATATTAATTTTTACTGTACTTTATACTGAATTAAAAATGCAATAAAAGAATCTAAAATATTATTAACGTTAAATTTATACTTAATTTAATAATAATAAATGGTGTTCTGCAGCGAGTGTATCATGGAACAATGATGAACTATCAAATATGGAGTACAAATCACAAAGTAAAAAAGATTGATCCCATTTTTAGTAGTTTTGAAATACATATATCTTTGGCGCAATAATTTGGAAATATAATAAAAAAAAATCTGTTGTGGCCAGCACAATACCTTCCGTCAATCCTGTGTATAATGTATAAATTCCATACATAATTTTTCTTGGAAAAGATTCTTAATTTCCAGTAAAATTATTTCATAAACAAACTATTCAAATTGCACTTGACACTGACATCTTCTTCCTCTTTAGCTTTTCCCATTCATTAGGAGTCGATAATTTTGCGTGTCGTTCTCATTCGGTTCTTTTTCTCTCAAGTCTTCCATCTTATCTTTGGTCTTTCTCTGCTTCTTCACCCTTCCATTACTAAACTACTCTTTCTTGTTCAAATATAATTCTTCATTTCTCCTCATGACATGTTCAAACCAATGTAATCGTCTTTTTTGTATCTTTCTAGAAAATTGTAACACTAGAGTTATTTTATTACCGTATCTTTCCGTGTGTTCCCCAACATCTACTTCAACATCCTCATCTCTGCCACATTAATTTACTTTTTATTCATACCGACATCTGTCAATTTGAATTATATGAATATATTAGCAGTTTCCATGTTTAGCATAGCTGGCTGAATTATAAAATTTAATTTCTTTAAAATTCTTTAACTCTGTATCTATTGAATATGAAGTATAAAATGTAATCAAATCGTATAGAGAATAATATATTCTTTAAGTTATAATAATATTAAATGTCAATAAATCAAATTTAACTGTTAAATCTTCAGGCTACTTCCGGTTTAACAATTATAACCAAAATCTAATCACTTGTTCTTCTGGATGTAAACTTGAGGAATACGAAAAAAATTATAATTTTTCGAATAGTGGTATTGAAGTTATGGGATCCGGAACTTTTGTCACACACACACAGACACTCATACATACAAACAGACATCATCGTAAAAATGGTAAAATCGTATTATAGGGACCCTAAAACATGCTTATTCAGTAAAAACTAATCATTGAATTTTTTGACCAAAGACAATACCTTCCTTACCTAAAGGTGACGGAAGGTAAAAAATGTTTGGCTCAAAACTTTTGCACACAACTGTTTATGTTCACGCGATTTACTTTTGTAGTAATGTGAAAAGAATTAGCATTATATATATTTATTAAATTTATCAAATAATGTTTTACAAATGATCAAAATGGTATATTGTTAAAGGTAGAATAATAGATTAGTTAATAAAATTTTCAGTTATATAACGAACTCAAAATTTGTTGGCGCCGTCATACGTATAATTTACTGCCCTTCATGAAGAAGGTAATAGGTACTTTAATTTTCGTAAACATGAGGAGATATAATGTAGAAATAGAAAAAATAATTAAAAGATGTTTCAAATTTACGTAGGTTTTTAATCTAAATCAAATTAGAAATATTTGTCAGAAAATCCAAAGTAGAATTATAATGATTTGAAAGCCCTCTTTTTATACGTAGTTGCTTTATTTCGACATCAGAAACTGAATCTTCATCCTACAGTAAGCTGTTGCTTTTAATAAAATTAGATTTTAAGCCATTTGAATGAAATAATGTGTCCATTATCTACATTCTTATTTTATTCCTGTCATGTTCCGAAAATAAAAAAAATATTACCGGAGCTGATAATATATGCCCAAGTGAACACGTGGACGCCACAATTTGCCCCGATACGGTCCATTCGTCGAAAATAATATTTTCTTTGAATCTATTATGATATTGGGCATTAATAAATATCATTATATTTACAATAAGGTTTTTTGTTATAGTACCATGCAACGAATCCAAATAAAATATGTATTTCAATTTTAAACTAATTGTAAGTAGGCCCAGTGACTATTATTTATATGCACTGGAATAAGCCAGACATCAAAATAAAGTACATTTACGTGATTTGCCCAATTACGCAAAGAAAACTTTCTTCCTAATGACGGTTTTGTCATGAAGAATGTGTCATAAGTAGAGGTGGGCGAAACGATTTTTTCGCTGAATCGATTCAAAATCGATTCACTGCAACGCAAATCGAAAAAATCGATTCGATTTTTACAAAGTAAACTTATTTTTTTGTTAAATGACAAACAATTCAGTTTTGTATTAACGGGTTATTTTCAAATATTAAATTAAGATTTACAGTGTAGGTCTTATACATATATGAACAAAAACAAACAGACTTGTGTTATCTAGGAACGTAAATATTTTAAATTTACAAAAAAAAAACTAGTAATTATCACAGAACGTTAATAATACATTCAATCTTAAAATTGCCTTTCGCAGACTTTTTAGACTATTTTAATCTGCCTTAATTGAATAAATTTGCATTTAAAAATATAATTTTATTAACCATGTTAGTATTTAATTGCGCTCGTCTTTTACACAATACCTGGTCGCATTTAGAGAACATTCTCTCTGAAGGAACAGATGTAGCAAGTATTGATAAATATTTCTTTGCTAATATTTTTAAATGTGGAAACATATCTCCTTCATTTTTCCACCATAGAAGAGGGTCATTTTTTCTGTCTAGAACCGGCATATCTTCATACCTTTTCATTTCTATATCTAAATTCTTATTATCATCTTGTTTTTACCTCTCGCTAAGAGAGGTATTGGATTCATGCTAAAAATCGCATATCCAGATTTTATTGAATAAGCACGTTTTAAGGTCCCTACAATCCGATTTTAACATTTTTACGATGATGTCTGTGTGTGTGTGTGTGTGTGTGTGTGTGTGTGGATGTGTGTGTGTGGGATGTTGGAAGGACGGTTACTCAAAAACTATAAGACTTAAAATTTGTTTAACAACGTATTTCCCAATCGGACATTCATGGGAAGATCTGAAAAGGTTTTGGTAATAATTGGACAACCGGAAGTAGAAGATTCTTGAAAAAAAATCTTCTAAATATTATTTTTTGAAAATTTTTCGTGGTAATATTAAAGAAAATTAAATTCTCTATCTGATACATTTAAATATTTTATAATATATTCCATAGATTTAGAGATAAAAGAAGTATAATATATAAAATAATCTGTTGTATTAATTTGACAGCCGAAAGAATGCCATGAAAAATAGTTGATAATTTAAATTATTTGTAACTGACAGATAAATGTCAGTGTCAGAAATAATGAGTAATGAAAAAAAAATGTACTTGGAGAATCCCTTAATTCTTGATCTGTGACTATTATGGAGATGACAAGTCTAGGTTGAAGGACTTAAATTTGTTTCAAACATTATGGGACAATGTACACCAGTACTATAGACTAGAGTAACTTTGAATTGCGAAAAAGCTATCAAATTCTTCTCAAGTAAGTTGTAAATATTGACAAAATTACACATCGATATAAGAATAATCGGAGTGCAATCTATCCGTCACTTTACTAAAGGGAATTAGTGTTATTTAGATATAACATGTATGAAAAAATAAAATGTAAAAGAAGATATGTAAGAATAGATGCACAATCCATATATACATTTTAGACCGCCCAAAATTAATGTTTTTACTAGAAGAATATGAAGAGAAAGTATTGTTACGTTCTAATTTGGTCCTTTGTTCCAATTTCCTTAATTTTATACCTGCCGTTCCTTCGTTTCCATTCATGACCTGAAAAACAATATTTTATGCCGTAATGATATTATTTATACTTCATAGTTCTATTAAATTCACTTACTTAATGTTTCTTTAAATTTGGTAGCTTCATTTGTCAAAATTAAATAGTCTATTTCGCAGTTTATTATTCTAGTTTCAGTTTTAGGTTAATTTTTGGTGACATTTCTTAATTAGATTTATCTTTGCGGTGATCGTATAAGCTGAGCGCTACGTTCACAACGTAGTGTAGCGGCGGTAAATTTTGAATTTGACTGGTAAATAAATAGACTTAAATTGGTTGGATTTATTTTTGTATTAATTTAGTTTATTTATTTAAAACATTAACATACAACTATTATCCCATCCTACTATCCTTAAATTACCCCTATCCTATACTAAAAATTATGAACGTAACACGTTTTATTTAAGTAGATTTGTTGTGCGCAAGGCTATGGTTACCCTCTTTCTCTCTTTCCGGAATTTAAATTATTTTTCCCTGCCTTAAGTAAGATCCGGGGACTTATCGTAAGTAACTTCAAGCGGGCGAACGTGTGGAAGAAAATTTGAGTTGCGGGTCAGAATGACTTAAAGTAATTCCGGTCGAGTGTAAAATATTCGTAGGGAATATTACCCTTATTTGGGGATCAATCGCCGGATTACGTATTTCGTTAGGAGGTTTTTGGTGATTTTGTGAATCAACCTCCCGCGGAGTTCCCACGTGGGGATCAATTTAAGTGTTAGTGGTTCGCGACCTTTTTTTTCTTTTGTTCGTAACATCTTCCAACATCTCGCCACGGGCTGAAGGCATCGTCGGGGGACAGTTAGATTACGGGGTGGACATCTCCAGCTGGTGTGACGTTGCCTGGCATCGTCCGCATTCCGCTGACTGACTGCAGTCATCCCCACCACCATTCCTGGCTACCTACCGCCACTAGAGATAAGTCGTACAGACATCTTTTATATTTTTTTAACAACTTTCATTTGAGGCACTGAAGACGTTGGAAAACTTGTTAACTTTAATTTTTGTTCATTTTTATTGTGCATTTAACTTTTGGAGTGCCTGAAAATTGGTTTAACCTTAGCTTCGTTCACTTTTATTTTGCACTCACTTTTGGAGTGCAATATTATTTTTGGATTTTTCATTTATATTATTATTAGTGTTATATTTATTATTGGATTGCTTTAATCCAGTGTGCAACTTTGTGTTGTTTTTGGTTTTTTTTATATTGTGCCTGGCACAGAATTCGGCACTGTTGTACTTTGTACTACGATACGTCGCGGACTATTCGTCCTCGTATATTCAACTGGCTGTACTTGCCCTGCGTTGTCGGTTGGCCAACATTCGACGTATAATTGTACTGTCGGGTCGGATATATCCGCGTCGTCACCTTTTGTTCATATTTATTTATTCATTTTTTTTATATATATACCTTTCATATCTTAACTTTAAATTTACATTCATTAAAGTATTATTATTATTCTTAGCTCTGGAGTATTCTTTTTATTTTGTACAAGCCTTTCTTCCGTTTTCAGGGAATATTTCATATTAACGGTAGGTAACGATCTATTTATTCGTTTTCGTAATTTTGCCGTTAAAAATTACGTGGCGCCCATTCAACCCCTTTCGGGGGTTGATCACCGAACTTAACCCGCTCCCACCTCCACTGTGTAAAGGCTAGCGGCCGCACACCGAAACAACTAGGGTGCGTTATGTAATAAATCGCATTGCGCGAAGCACGTTACAAGGGGCCATCAACATTAGGGGGCCATAAACGTTAGGGGGCCATATCGTTGTTAGAGGCCATTTAGCTTTTTTTTTGGGGTTCGTTGTATCAAAACGCGACTTTCATTGTTAAGGGCCAAATCGTTTGTTTAGGACCGTATGGTTAGCTGATTATACTGTTATATTTTGTGGTCGGGATTTAGATTTTGGGGAACTTCTGAAAAAAAAAAAAAAAAAAATTAGGCTTTAAATTTCATATAGTTTTATTGTTGGTTGTACCTTTATTGGTACATATTTGTTTGTTCCTTGTTACATTAACAGGATTTTTTTTTTTTTTTGTATATTTTTGCCATTTTCCGTCGGTATGGAAACTTCAAGGTTGAGTAGGGATGAATTGGAGTACGAATTGGTCGTGCGGGGAATTCGCGGAACAAATACATTAACGGTACAGGCTATGAGACAGGAGTTGGCAAAAAAATTAAGGAAGGAGGAAGTAGGGCAGATCGTTAACAATCCTGTCAATGAATTAGACTCATCTACCGAAATAGATATTTGTTCAGCAAAAATTGTGCAAATCCAGGAGCTTATTGACAATTTTTCTGGATTGGGTTCAAGTTACGAATTTCAGAAAATCTGCACTAAAATTCAACATGTCATTTCCCGATTAGCGAGAATCGAGAGCAATGACGAAGACATTAAAACATCGGTAAAAACACTGAACGATAGGATTAGGGCTGAAGAAGATAGACTGCTTCAGAAAAATGACGAACAAGAGGAACGTCAGAGACAAGCAGAAGCGAAAGTAGAATCTACAGTCAATAAAAAAACTACACCACCTGCTGTAAGGAGGAAACAGATTCCGGTAGTGCACTGGGATATCAAGTTCGATGGCAATGTACACGAGCTTAGTGTCAATGCATTTTTGGAAAGGGTGAATGATTACCGTATTTCGCGTAACGTTTCCGAGTCGGAATTGTGTGATTCTGCGATAGAGCTGCTGCGAGGACAGGCATTAACGTGGTATCGTTCAGCGCGTTCAAAAATAAAATCATGGGATGATTTCGTCAGGCTGTTGAAAGATGAATACGAGCCATTTGATTATGAAATGGCGTTGTGGGATGAAATTCGGTCACGGACACAAGGTGCGGATGAAACGGTAGGTGCTTATATGGCGAGTATGATAAATTTGTTTAAACGAATGCCGAAACCACCTACGGAAGAAGCGAAGTTACAGGTGTTGCGCAGGAATGTATTACCCTATTATATTCGGGGAATTGGATTAACAGAAATCACCACTGTTGAACAGCTACAAACTGTTTGTAAACAACTTGAAAAAAATTGGCTCATGGCAGAAAAATTTCAACCCCCTCCATCAAGTAAGAAAAATTTACTTGAATCTGATTTAGCTTACCATGGTCGCGCTAAAACAACGTCGGTTAATGCTGCAGACGCTTCCACCTCCTCTAAATCCGGAGGAAAATTAACTTGCTGGAACTGTCACGAAAAGGGTCATATAGCGCGGGACTGCAAGAAAGAGAAACGTAAACACTGTTTTCGATGTGGGAAGGCAGACGTGACAGTCAACTCGTGTCCCAAGTGCTCGGGAAACGCGCGGGGGGGACAATAAAGGGTCGTGTCGTGTCTTCACCCTCCTTTCTGGCGGCCACACACCTGGAGAATGAAAAGAACTTGGCGATAGTTAACTTTATTATCTCACACTTAGGTCAAGATCAGCGTCCTTATTTGGAGATCTCAATCTTTGGTTGTAAGATTTTAGGGCTCTTGGATTCGGGAGCCACTAGGTCCATTATTGGTAGGGAAGGTTGGGAGATGCTAAAAGGGATGGATTTATATTTGGATAAATCGGATGCACCCGGTTGCACGGTTGCAGACGGAAAAGAATGTGTGAGTTTGGGTTCGATTACTGTTCCCGTTCTTCTCATGGACAAAATTAAATTGATTAAATTTTTAGTCGTTCCGGATGTCACCAGCAGTATTATCTTAGGGATGGATTTTTGGTGCACAATGGGGATTGTACCTGATTTAAGAAGGGATGTTTGGAATTTTACGGGATTGGCGACATTAAATGTACAGGATACAATGACATCAGACTTAACAGACGAACAGAAACTACAACTACAGACTATGTTGGACAAAAATTGGGAACGTATGCCAAGAAAACTTGGATGTACATCAAGAGTACAACATAAAATAATTGCGGAATCGGAACCGGTCAAGCAGCGCTATTACCCAGTTTCACCAGCGATTCAGCAACATATCGATGCTGAACTGAAGAAGATGTTAGCTGAGGATATTATTGAGCCTTCCTCAAGTTCTTGGAGTTCACCTATCTTGATGGTGCCGAAGAAAGATGGCGGCTACCGTTTTTGCGTAGACTTCCGGAGGCTTAATAAAGTCACAAAAAAGGATGCGTATCCAATTCCTTACGTTTCTGGAATTTTAGATAGATTAAGAGGTGCCAAGTACTTAAGTTCATTGGACATAAAATCAGCTTACTGGCAAATTCCGATGAGTTCGTGTAGTCGAGAGTTCACGGCGTTCACAATTCCAGGACGTGGACTGTTTCAGTTTAAACGGATGCCATTTGGGCTCACAAATGCCCCAGCCACCTGGCAGCGTTTAATTGACGAGGTGTTGCAGGCTGATCTCGAGCCTTTCGTCTTTGTTTATCTGGATGACGTAATCGTCATCTCCGAAAGTTTCGAGCAGCATCTAGAAATTTTACAGACGATTTTTGATAGACTTTTTGCGGCGGGTTTGACCCTGAATAAAGACAAATGTCAATTTTTCAGGTCAGAACTACGTTACCTGGGGTATGTTGTAGATAAGCGTGGGTTGAGGGTTGATCCTGACAAGGTAAATGCTATATTGGGGATATCGACGCCAAATAGTGTGGCTGACGTACGCAGTTTCTTGGGCATGGCGTCCTGGTATCGTAGGTTTGTTCAGGATTTTGCCACCATCAGTGCTCCACTCACAAATTTGTTGAAGAAAAATCGGAAGTGGCATTGGACGGAAGAGTGTCAAGAAGCATTTCAGAGGCTGAAAGAATGTCTGATCTCTGCTCCGGTTTTGAATTGCCCTGATTTTTCGAAGCCCTTTGTGGTTCAAACCGACGCGAGTGGTTATGGCTTAGGCGCGGTACTGACGCAAGAAGATTCGGACGGTGAACGCGTCATATGTTTTTTGAGCCGGTCATTGACTAAACATGAACGCAACTATTCCACCACTGAGCGGGAATGCCTTTCAGTTGTATGGGCAATACAAAAACTTCGCCCCTATTTAGAGGGTTCGTGTTTCACAGTCGTCACAGACCATGCCTCATTGACGTGGCTCATCCATCTAAAAGATCCCTCTGGTAGATTATGCCGTTGGGCTGTTAAGCTCCAGCAGTACGATTTTGAGATCGTACACAGGAAAGGGAAAGATCATGTAGTCCCAGACTGTCTTTCGCGTTCTGTGCCGAAAATCGAGACAATTTCATTTAGTGCTGCTCAGATTCCTACAACCGATAAATGGTACTTGAAAATGAAACAAAAAGTCATAGAAAGTAAGTCGCGAAAATTTTCTACCTGGAAAATACACGGCGATATCTTATACAAGCATGTTCGACCTCGACATCCTGATCTTACTGATGAAGAGTTCTCTTGGAAACGAGTAATTCCCAAAGACCAGCGCAAGGAAGTCATGAAGCAAATGCATGATTCGCCAACATCGGGACATCCTGGCATCACTAAAACCTACAATAAATTGAAACAGAAGTACTATTGGCCTAAAATGAAGGCTGACGTGGTGACGTACGTTAATAGATGTATTGTATGCGCTGAGCAAAAGGTGGTGCAGAAAAGTCCACCAGGTTTAATGGGTACTCGGCCGCGGGTATTTCGTCCATTCCAACTCATCAGTACAGACTTAATGGGGCCACTGCCACCATCTACAAAAGGGTACAGATATATTTTAGTTGTGTGTGACTATTTTAGCAAATTTGTGCTTACATTTCCTCTTCGAACGGCGACAGCGCAGACAATATCTGGCTTCATGGAGGAACATGTTTTCTTATTATTTGGTGCGCCACAATATATCGTCTGCGACAACGGAGTTCAGTTTCGCAGTTCGGAATTTCGCAATGTTTGTGCGAAATACGACGCCACTCTTCTCTTTAATGCGCTCTATCATCCACAAAACAATCCCACAGAAAGGGTAAACAGAGTGATAAAAACGATGTTATCTTCATACATTAAAGACCATCAACAACAGTGGTATCATTACTTACCCTCCGTTACTTGTGCCATTCGTACTTTAGTTCATGAAGCCACTGGTCTCACGCCGTACTTCGTGAACTTTGGGCGCGAGCAGATACTGAGTGGTCGAGATTATCAAGTGGACGCTATAGACAACAATGGTGATCTCCATTTTGACCGTGAAGATGTGCGCGAGCAGCGACCAGCGCGGTTCGTGAAAATTTACGCAGAGGTGCGTAAACGGCTGGATCATGCGCAGGCTCAAGCCAGGACGCGGTATAATCTTCGTCGAAGACCGATTTTTTATCACGAAGGGCAGCAGGTTTGGCGTAGAAACTTTAAATTGTCTAACGCAGCAGATAATTTTGCAAGCAAGTTAGCGGCTAAATACGTAGGACCGTTTAAAGTACGTAAAAAGATTTCGTCTGTCACTTATGAGCTAGAAGATGAAAGTGGTAGAGAGCGTGGCATATGGCATGTAAAGGACTTAAAACCAGGTCCTATTGATGATGATGATGACGACAAAGTTTCCGATAATGATTTGTAGTTTGTTTTGTTTATTTGGTTTTGTATTGAGGAAAATTTTTAGGAATTTTCCCTCACGGGAGTTGGGGAGGGATTTGTTACGTTCTAATTTGGTCCTTTGTTCCAATTTCCTTAATTTTATACCTGCCGTTCCTTCGTTTCCATTCATGACCTGAAAAACAATATTTTATGCCGTAATGATATTATTTATACTTCATAGTTCTATTAAATTCACTTACTTAATGTTTCTTTAAATTTGGTAGCTTCATTTGTCAAAATTAAATAGTCTATTTCGCAGTTTATTATTCTAGTTTCAGTTTTAGGTTAATTTTTGGTGACATTTCTTAATTAGATTTATCTTTGCGGTGATCGTATAAGCTGAGCGCTACGTTCACAACGTAGTGTAGCGGCGGTAAATTTTGAATTTGACTGGTAAATAAATAGACTTAAATTGGTTGGATTTATTTTTGTATTAATTTAGTTTATTTATTTAAAACATTAACATACAACTATTATCCCATCCTACATTCCTTAAATTACCCCTATCCTATACTAAAAATTATGAGCGTAACACGTTTTATTTAAGTAGATTTGTTGTGCGCAAGGCTATGGTTACCCTCTTTCTCTCTTTCCGGAATTTAAATTATTTTTCCCTGCCTTAAGTAAGATCCGGGGACTTATCGTAAGTAACTTCAAGCGGGCGAACGTGTGGAAGAAAATTTGAGTTGCGGGTCAGAATGACTTAAAGTAATTCCGGTCGAGTGTAAAATATTCGTAGGGAATATTACCCTTATTTGGGGATCAATCGCCGGATTACGTATTTCGTTAGGAGGTTTTTGGTGATTTTGTGAATCAACCTCCCGCGGAGTTCCCACGTGGGGATCAATTTAAGTGTTAGTGGTTCGCGACCTTTTTTTTCTTTTGTTCGTAACATCTTCCAACATCTCGCCACGGGCTGAAGGCATCGTCGGGGGACAGTTAGATTACGGGGTGGACATCTCCAGCTGGTGTGACGTTGCCTGGCATCGTCCGCATTCCGCTGACTGACTGCAGTCATCCCCACCACCATTCCTGGCTACCTACCGCCACTAGAGATAAGTCGTACAGACATCTTTTATATTTTTTTAACAACTTTCATTTGAGGCACTGAAGACGTTGGAAAACTTGTTAACTTTAATTTTTGTTCATTTTTATTGTGCATTTAACTTTTGGAGTGCCTGAAAATTGGTTTAACCTTAGCTTCGTTCACTTTTATTTTGCACTCACTTTTGGAGTGCAATATTATTTTTGGATTTTTCATTTATATTATTATTAGTGTTATATTTATTATTGGATTGCTTTAATCCAGTGTGCAACTTTGTGTTGTTTTTGGTTTTTTTATATTGTGCCTGGCACAGAATTCGGCACTGTTGTACTTTGTACTACGATACGTCGCGGACTATTCGTCCTCGTATATTCAACTGGCTGTACTTGCCCTGCGTTGTCGGTTGGCCAACATTCGACGTATAATTGTACTGTCGGGTCGGATATATCCGCGTCGTCACCTTTTGTTCATATTTATTTATTCATTTTTTTTATATATATACCTTTCATATCTTAACTTTAAATTTACATTCATTAAAGTATTATTATTATTCTTAGCTCTGGAGTATTCTTTTTATTTTGTACAAGCCTTTCTTCCGTTTTCAGGGAATATTTCATATTAACGGTAGGTAACGATCTATTTATTCGTTTTCGTAATTTTGCCGTTAAAAATTACGTGGCGCCCATTCAACCCCTTTCGGGGGTTGATCACCGAACTTAACCCGCTCCCACCTCCACTGTGTAAAGGCTAGCGGCCGCACACCGAAACAACTAGGGTGCGTTATGTAATAAATCGCATTGCGCGAAGCACGTTACAGTATACAACGTTGTTCGAATTGAAAATTGCTGTTACCAGCCTAATATTTATATATGGTAAACTCTACTTTGTAATTTATTGTAACATAATTTATGGTAAAATATCTTCATGTTGAGACATGCTATTATTGAATAATAAAGAAATTTATACGTCATAGATTTATATGAATATATTATATGTATTTATAAAAATATGCTTTGCTTTATGCATACAGCCAGGTAAAATATACGGCGAGAGGTTATGTGCTGGCCACATCAGATTTTTTTCTTAGGTCGGCAGCTTTTCTGTCAAATGTTTCCCAGAGTGAATTTTCATTCTCTGTTCTATCATTATTTTCTTGTTCAATAATATCTAGTGCATCTTCTATTGCAATACTCTCCTCATTTAAATTTACAATATTTTCACATGTTACACAATTTGTTTCTTTAACAATTTCTTCTTTTAAATTCTTTTTTATTAAATGTACTATTTCTTGAGACGAAAAGGGTACATATTTAAATCGAGGATCTAGATAAGTGATTGCAGCGTATTTAATTTGTTTTTCACAATTTCCCATCCGAATTTCCAAATAATGAGTTAATTTTGTTTTTAACATTGTAACTTGTGATTCCACAGGTTGTTGTCGTCTTAATTCCGCAAACAGACATTTTGTTAATGGAATTATTTTTGATGCAGAGACATACTTTTCACTTGACAATTCGTTTGTTACAAGATCAAACGGTTTTAGAAGGCATATCATTCCATTAATTATTTCCCAATCTTGATACATTAAGGTCGGAATTGGAATATCTCAGCCCAAGTTAATTGACGCAAGCACTTGTGGTAAAATATCTTTTAAATTATAAATGCTTTGCAACATAATTAATGTGGAATTCCAACGTGTTGGGACCTCTTTTTTAATTGTTCGTGGCTTCATATCTCGCAATTCTTGCTGTTTCTTCAATTCACTTGCCGCCAAGCAACTAGACTTGAAAATACGTACAATATCGCGACATTTTTTTAACGGTTCACTAAGAGAATGACATTCTTTCAATGATTCAGTCACAATCAGATTTAAAGTGTGTGCATAACAGGGATAATGAATCCATTTTTCAGTTTGTTTTATAGCTGCTACAATATTTGCTCCATTATCTGTAGTCATGGAATGAATTTTAGAACACAAAGACCAATCTTCAAAACATTTTACCAAATCATCTTTAATATTTACTGCCGTATGTCGCAATGGAAAGTATTCAGTACATAGGTTATAACTTTTCATATTCCATTCTGAATCTACATAATGAATTGTTACTGTTATGTAACTTAATGTTTTCTGCGTATCTGTCCACATGTCAGTTGTTGCATGAGTGTGCGTTTTTAATAAATTTAAACGATCTTGCAATTTATTTTTTTCTTCGCTATAAATTTTTTCCACTTCCGTTCGTATCGCTTTCCTACTTGGCATTGAATACTTCGGGTCTAATGTCTGCTGCAATGCTAAAAAACCGGCGTCTTCTACAATAGTGAACGGTTGCAAATCTTTCACTATCATAACAGCAATTTTATTTGTTATATCTCGGGCTCTTGGAGTATTTGTTGGGTACTTTATGTTACTGGAGAATGAAAATTGATGGAGGGTTTTTTGTTTACAATGTTTTTCTTCACTTTCTGACAAGTCTTCTTGTAGCCCATCATAATGTGATCGGTGATGGCGAATTAAATGTTGTCGTAAATTACTTGACAGTCCTTAATACTTAATGTAGATTGTAGATGGCAGTACTTATTAACTTTCAATAGGGTACCTATATACTCAGGGTATGGCCATGACGTGCTCGCGTTTCGTCCGCCATTAGAGGGCCACTGTCATATTCGTTGTTGTTGCGCAAATTATTATGTATTTTCGTGGCTACTTGCTTTATTTTAATGCAAAACACATTTAAATATACTTCTAATATTTATTTAAAGTGTAAGTAATACTTTTATTTTATTTATTTGTATATTTTCTTGAGATACTGAGTACGATGACTGGCAATATTGAAAACACATAAAAATGACCAATATTAAGCACAAACATTTAATTTTTTAAAAGGTAAGTTTAAAATATATACTTATTATGTAAATAATAACCACAGTTATTAAATTTGATGTGATAATAATAACCTATATCATATACTATACATAACCTCCAAATCTGTGTCATAATAATAATTGTGTATCTCTTAAATAAATGAATTTTTATTACCTTTATAGATTCATAGTGTGATTATTTAATATTCCTGTATAATATAATATCACATTTCTTACAAATAAATAGGGAAATGAATTATCAGTATGTTTGACATTGGCTCGCTTATGGCGGCGATCTTGCCCCATGGCCATACCCTGTATATAAAGGGACCCTAACTTTCAATTTTCGATTATTTAAATATATTAAATATTTCTGGAATATAAATATACAAACTACGAACTCAATCCATTCACAATGGTGAATCGATTCGCACTGAAATTTACTTGAATCGATTCTGAATCGATTAATCGAATCGTTTCTCCCACCTCTAGTCATAAGACAATATTCGCATAGAACTGTTGACAGAAACTACCAGTTAAAATGAATTAATAATATCATCATATTGCCATTCGTTTGGGCTTAATGATTTAAAAATATTAGAATCAAAAATGATGCCGCATATAGTAATGGGATTTTTAAGTTGATCTAAATTTGTATTACACTTTAGCCAAGGTGCTTAGAGGGTGTCAAAGCACAAATATATTTAGGAGGTGAGTTGGAAGAACAACTGTTATTATTAAATGTTGTAAAATGGTTGAACTTAGATAGCGGCGAACCTTTCTTTCTCCACATTTCTTCAGATAATGTGATATTTAAACTATCATTTTTCGCCGCATTATTATTGGAATAAGTTTGTTTCTTTTTATTTCTTTTAGTCTTATTTATGGACATACTATTCTTATTTAACTGATGCAATCTATGATCAATTATTTTACCTTTTAGAAGACTTTCCAATTTATTAACGAATCGCGGTACTTGTCTTCTAAGTTTACCGCCGAATGTGTCTTTCTTAACTATTTTAAACCAATTTTCGACATACGCAGTATAGTCTTTCCTGATGCCGGATCTTTTTAGAATTATTCCAGAAATTATTGTGTAAAATGCAAGGACATCATTAAGGATATATTTTATAAAGCCTGGTAAATAATAATTATTATGTTCCGAATTTTGTGACGTATCATTCGAAAATGATACATCATTTTCAATTAAAGTAAAGTATATACAAACAGGTGATTTTTTTCTCAAAGAACTTGCCGTAGATGTATTTATGTCTGGAATACCACCACAAAAATTCAAAAAAGACGTTAGTTTTGCATTGTATAAAGGAAACCGCGGAATCAAAATTAGATTTAATATATGGCATTACAAAAACATTTATAGCGTTAATCCATAACTTTTTTGCAGTTAATACATTATTAGTGTGTATTAATGACGCCACTACATCTTTAGCAGAGCCGTGTTTAGCTAACGCGGGGCCCGAGGCCCGAGTAAATTGCGGGGCCCGAGGCCCGAGTAAATTGCGGGGCCCCTTCAAGGGGATTTTTATCCATAAAAATCTACACATGCTTACATAGGCACAGTTCTATGATTTTATAAAATGAAAATGTTTCTGTGTTAATCATTTAGTTATTTATTAGAAAAATATTTATTGTTACATTTTTCATGTAACACTTGGTTAAAGATAAAAAGTACACAGAACACGAGTTTCTGATAATTGTGGAAAACATTTGTCTTTCTCTTAGCCGCAGCAGTAAGCAACGGCAAAAGCTTTTCACGTGTTCCACATTTTCACGATTTTTTATTTCAAAATTAAACAGCGCGGGGCCCGTGGCACGTGCCTCATGTGCCAATAGGTAAAACCGTCCCTGATCTTTGGCTAATTTTCTTACTTGGTAATTTTTCGTGAATATACGTGTTTCCACGTTGCAAATAGTGCAGTAAATCAAATTTATTAAGTGATAGTAGGACAAACTGAACAAGTACCAGGTTAAAGTCGGATTGAATTTTCGCAATAATTGGCTTTTTCGATTTAGAAATAGAAGACAAGTCATATAGAAATGAAGAGAGGAAAAACTGAATCGTAGAAATATTATGAGAAGAAGATATAATACAGACACTGGAAGAGGAGACTTTTTCTGCTCATGTAGTACCAACGCATAATAAAAAAAATCTTTTCTGTCCAAGGAGGACGTGCAATAATACTACCAGTTGCATCGAAATACAAGAATATTGGGTTTTTTCGCAGAGATATTAGGTATCGCAATTGGTCTTCTGTCTGCAGACGAACATAAAACCGATCGTGCTCAATATCTTGAATAGCCCTGTAAGTGTTTCCCATTCCATTTTTCAGAAGTCTTTTGACTCATTTTTAACTTTGCCAAATGATTTAAAATATCGCTCTCTAAATCTGCAGATTTTAAGTTTTCGCTAGATATTTTTTTTAATACGTTGGAACTTGGCGCTGCGTTTAAATTTCCTTTTTGTAGAACATAGTAGTTTGCTTGTAACCTTGCAACACTTGGTTTTTCTATGTTTAATCTCTCAGCAAACTCTTTTCTTAACTCCCCAGATATAAATAGTCGATGCTGTTGTTAACTTATAAATAAATACATTAATATGTTTTACTTGTCCTACTTGTCCGATACTAAAACTTGGTCAGATGTGAGATCATCGAGCGTACGCCAGAAAAGTATATCTGAGCGATTTTCTGGACTCCACGTAGCATTTGTTCCATTTGAAAACAAAAATACAAATTGGGTAAATAGTGTTAAAATATTTATAAAACTCATTTGTCCAATCGGATGTCAGTCTTTTTTACCTGTAAAATATTTTTTCTACTACCACTACTGTAAGAGGGTCATTACTGAACAGACTACTAACTAATTTGCTGTTCATTACGTAACACTGTTACGTAATGAACAGCAAAATTAAGTTGGCAGGACTGATTGTCAAACTGTAAGAAATGATTAAAATTTGATAAATAAAATTTAAGATTTAAATATAATGGAATGAAATTTATCTGACATATACATATAAATACATATTTTTTTGGGTTATTATATTAATATTATATTATCAACAATACATATTTCATTTCAATCAAATTTGTAGTAGGGAATTATTTTTCATCGTATATCCCTACGCTTAGCAGTAACCATCGTTGCGCAGTTTTGTTTTTGTAAATAAAACCCACCTAACTTTTTGACGTTTCGAACTGCTGCTTTTTTGTGTGATTACAAATAAATATACTGAAGTAATAATTATTATTATAAACAAAATTAGTTGTATTAGTTATTTGTAATTGTAAGTAATGCAATAAAAAAATAATTAATTTATAACTATGTATCTGAATTGCTTCAATTTAGAAATATTAATGAGTGGGCGTAGAAAAAGTATAGTACATAATTCGAGATGTAAAGCAATTACTTACTCGTAAAATTACAAACTCGACGCTACGCGTCTCGTGTGTCAATCATTTTACTCGTACGTAATCTGCTTCTTACATCTCTCATTACGTAATATACTATTTCCCAAAATTTATTTGGAATGTTTATACTTTTATATGTTTTGGACGCTTTATCTATTTCACAGGAAATATTCGCGGAAAATTTCTCATTTAAAGAATTGCTGCAAATATCCGTTTTAGAAGGTTCATTTTCTTCAATGAATATTGTATTTAAATTACTAGAAAGAGAAGGAAAGGGCTGTGCTTTAACAAAAAATGTGAGTTTTGGATCAGAATTACAAGAGAATAAATTTCTTTTTACCGAGTCTTTTTTATTTATATCAAAAGTATTTACAAATTTTTGTATAGGAATATATTTTCCCTCTGTAGTTTCTTCAATAGGTGAAATGTTATTGATGAAAACAGTATTATTTCATTTTTTCTTCATTGTTAAGACTTTACCGCATAAATGACAAAGATTTTCATATTTAGAACAACCTTCATGGGACCATTTTTTACAATGCAGACTTTGAATCCACTCATCTTTTTTCTTTGTATTTGTGTATTTTTCTCCACACCTAACACATTCACAATCATCTTCTTCAATCATTTCGTTATCTTCATCCTTATAATAAGGCACACTTTCATCTGTTCCTGTATCTGAATCTATTTGTAATTTTTTTCTTTTCCTAGGTTGTTTCTTGTTTGCAGTTTGAGAATGTTGCTTCTTTGACTTTTTCTCATTTTTCTTCCGCATCTTACTTTTTTTTTCATTCAAGAATTCTGGGCTTGTCAACAGTGTTGCAACTTGACGCGAACGTTTTCTTGTTTCCTGGATTCTCACATTTGGAAGAGGTTTAATCCTTTGTAAAAATTTACCGGGATTAATGTCATCAATTGGCGTGCTGGGATCTCGGAGCTGTTTCTGGGATTCATCAAATTCCCAAGATGGACCAGCCAATGTATTTTCAATTGATGATGACATATCCATTGGTATTGACGAAATAGATGTTTGGATATTATTACCACTCATTTTTGGAATATCGATACATATAGTCTCTTCACGCAAATCGTTATTTTTTGGATTTGTAACATTTGTAATTTCATCACACGAATTATTGTTTTGATTTAGAACATCGGCAGCCTCTTCAGCCATCAAGAAATCATAATCTGGCACGACATTTGCATCATAAGGGTAAATTCCAGTTGCTTTGAAGGCAGATATTGCATTTTTTGGTGTCGTACTGGACATCGACCAAGAAAAGGTATCATTTGTTCGTCGATTGAATTTTTTTTTGTACCACTTCTACTGATGGAACGACAACGATTTCTAACGAAATCTATCATTGGCTGCACTTTTCTAAGTTTATTATTTTTCTTGACCACGTCAGGTACACAAAAATTATCCACAATATAAAAATTAACACGTAATAGATGAAACCTATCCCGAGGAATTGCATTTGCAATTAGATGAAATCTAAATTTGGTATTTCAATACATATGCATTCTTGGATATTTTATACATCCCATAATTGCATGTATACAGAAAAGCTTGTTAATTTCTTCACTTGTTACAGGAGGTTCTAATTCCTTATTTTCTTTTTGAAAATAATACTGTGCAGTATGTAAAGTGCTCAATTCAAAAAAAATCCTCACCCAAATATTTACTAAAATATTCGTACAGTGTTAAAACTTCCTTATGTTCCATATCATCCACATCGGAATAAATTTGTACACTGCAATCTTGTTCTTTCCATTCTTTCCATTCTTTCCTAAAAGTACTAAGCTGTATATTGTCGTAACTAGAATCGCTCTCTTCATTATCATTTTTGGTAAAATCGTCTTCTTGAGTAGTTATCGTTGGTATAATTTCTTCGTCTTCACTTTCTATTTCGGAATCTATACCATCCCAATTTTCAAGAATGACATCCGGATTCGCTTCAAGTTTTTCCAGATCTAGCAAACCTAAAAAAAAACTTCTTTTTTATCTGCTTTCGTTCCTACACCTCACAATTGTGACACACAGTACAAAAGATACAACCAATACAGCACAAGTTAAAAATTAATGAAAAAGTTACTAAAAACTTTTCATCAGACTTTACTGAATACATTAACACAATGTCACAATATCTGCACCTCGGGTGGCGAAAATTCCGCGCAAGGTTGGGCTCCGGACTAAGTGGAGGAGGGTGTGGGTGTAAGTTTTCCTCTGGGATTAGTACCTAATAAAATCGGGAGGGCGCCAGCTGACCAATGGACGCTCAACCAGGGCTGGTCAACAAGCCTGCGGAGAGAAGGATAGAGAGGAAGGCAACAAGGCATGCGCAAAAATTTGGAAATTCGAACAAAAACAAATCAATGTAATTTGAGTTGGCACTATATTAAATAAACATTTACACAGATAAACGGCGAAAACTATAGTTTGACACAAACCTATAGTTTGACACAAAATAATAGTCGGATCAACCCTAAATAGTATGCACAAACTGCAGGCAAAAGTATATATATAAAGATAAAGCAAAAATAAAAAAAAACAATAAAAGACGCCGCGTAGATCACTAGCCCGCCGGCGCTAGTCGAGCGTTCAGGACGAGGCGTTAGCAAAAAGGTAGGAACGCAAGTACGAACCGCGTGAACCGTTGGTATACCAGCGCTTACGTCAGTTTTTCGACATTCTCTGTCGTAACCATGTAAAATAAGAAAAACCTGTCCTAAAGCTAAATCGGCGCACAACACGCTAAACAATGCGCAGCGCAAAATAAAAAGTTCAAACATGTACAAAAAAAAATTTTTAGCAGAGGTGATCAGACCTAACAAAAATTTATGAGTGCCGGCGACAAAATTACAGCATTCAGAAATAAATAAAATTTTGGGACATTCAATCATATACAAAAGTTTAAATGCCTAATTCAAGACAAATGGTACAAAATGCGAACAATAGCAAAGGGGAAAAAATAAGCTTACTTCTCTAACGTGAGCTCTCCTCTCCGTAACAGGATCTATAGGGTTGTAGCCGGTGGTTGCATGTAGCTAATCCGTAAGGCGGCGAAGAAAATAGCGTCTATCGGCTGTTTGTTCCCTCAGCAAATTGTCGAGTTGGCGAAACCAGGATGGTCGTCTCCAAAATTTTGCCCCCAAAATTTAAATGGTTTGCTCGTCACGTCGTATGGTGTAAAACGAAAGGTAGAGAAGTAGTACTTTTCTCAAACAACGGTAGTAATAACCGTGCCAGTACTAATGATAGTAACAAGAATAAAAACTGGTAACATGAACCGGTACCAAAAAAAAAACAGCCTGAAAGAGGGTACTTTAGTAATGATAAAAAAATGATATGCCGCTGACCTTATGGGTCATGAAAGCTACATTTTAAATTTATATGTATAAATACAAATTCATGTTATATTTATCCAACATTATTTTCAAACTAAAGAACTAAAATATGTATACTAACATTTAATAAAATAAAAATTGAGAACTGAAATTAATTATACCTGAGCTGGAAGGCGGCTGTTAAGTATTTGAAAAGTGAGTCCTTTTAGATCCGAGAAAATCCTCGATAAAATTATATATCAAAATAATTTTTATGCGTCGTGCAACGCCAGCAATAATCCAAATATAAATTTGATTCAAAACTTCCAACAAGCTAAAATATACTTCAACACAAAATAATGCTCATTGCACGAGGAACTCACAGACAAGAATGTGCCGACAGAAAAAGTCTGGCCAGGCAAAAATTGACGCTATCTCTGTTTTATAGTTATTAAATTGTTTATTTTACTACAGCAACATAATATACGAATAGTGGGAAGTAGTCATAAGGGATAAGAAAAATACAAAAGGAACGCAAAATAGTGCCAACAATAAAATTCAAACGTAACAACAGAAATTATTATTTAATATTACTATAGAATATTGCAAATAAATTACGTTTACCGGCAATCATTTCACAACATTGCACGAATTCGAGATATACAATGCACTCTAGCAACAAGTTGTAACTTATTTTGTCACAAAATATATTTTATTTCTTTTCTGCACTATACTCACACTCATGCGACAAGGGAGTACGGGCTTTCAAACTTCAATATGATACTTATTCACGTATAAATAAGATACAATTGTTATTACTAGGAGCGAAAGGGGATGTCAATTTGATTAATTTGTTTAAAAAATATTCTGTCCATGTGGGCCTTCTATTTCTAGTTGATGTCCCAAAAAAAATCTGTTGTGGCCAGCACAATACCTCTCGCCACTTCCGTTTTTGGTTACATAAGTGTAGGGCGCGAACAGTCATGTAACATTGTTGGCCTTGACAAGCAGATATGGAGGCCCTTGTCAAAATGACAGTAAGTAATTATTTACATAATGTCAAATGTCATAATTTTTCACGAGGTTAATTTGTCACCAGGAATGTGGAATTTACTTGCCGAGGAAAATAAACCACATGGAATTGAAATATGAAATTTGGGATGGAAAATTGACATTTGACATGTATGTACATAATTACTAGCTGTCATTCTAACTCAGGCCCCAGATCTTTAGTCTTATACAATTTGAGAAATCGTGCCTCGAACAACCTAACACACATTCACACACACAGAGACATCATTGTAAATATGTTAAAATCGGATTCTATGGTACCTTAAATCGTACTTATTCAATAGTATCTGGATATGCAATTTTTAGCATGAATCCAATACCTCTCTTAGCGAGAGGTAAAAATTATGTTCACATTTAAATGAAAATGTAAAAAAGGGAATTTTTCTGATAAAAAGAGAATATTTTCAGACAAGAAAGGGAAATTCGATAATAAACGGTTGGCAACACTGGTTTTACTTTTGCTTACTACTAGTATTTTAAACCATATACTTGTAGCATATACTTAATTTTGAATTTTTCGTATACATTATATTATTATAATTCTAATTATACATTCTCAAAGTTACAATATATTAGTATTTATAGGTATTAAATATATAAATAATTGAAGCACTTCAAGGTGGCTGTCACTTTTCAATAAGCAATATTCTCCTTACAAGCATGTTGCATGTCTGAAAATTAATTTAGCACAGTCATTAATAAAGATTTAAACAATGTTTTATATTACACACTCCAAATATTTAAACAAAATGCTGAGGGGAGTTTTGTTAACTACCCAACCAAACATGGCTGTGATACGGCTTCTCCTTAAATTGATAGGGGATGTTATTTATTGCAATAATATTTTAACACTCTAAACTATCAAAATTTTATATCTGATCCCCCCAAAATGTACATCATATTACTTAAGCGAGTTGTGTTAACTATCCTACCAAATATGGTTATGACTCAGCTTTTCCTTAAATTAATAGGGGATGTTATGTGTTCCAATAATATTTTAATACTCCATACTCTCAAAAATGTATATCTCATCCCCTGAATATTGTAACGTTTTTATTGATATTGGTGAAGTGTACAAATAACAAATATTATTAAATGCTTAAGAATATGTTTATTAAACGATAAATAAATATTAAAAAGATAATTAAAAGATAATAAATTTAACTAACACTATGATAAACAAATATTAACACTAATTTAAAGACTAAGAATATTATAAGACACTTAAACACTAAGATTATTTATTTAAACAATTAACACTACTGTTTATGTCACTTCTTGTCGACTGTTTGTTTATATCACCAACTATTCACGACGCTTATTTATATCAGACTTCTTTACTCGTTAGTTCTATATAACAGACTCCGTTCGCTGGCTTTGGCGACGGGTTATATACCTGGCGACTTTAGTTGTAGAACGTCCTAGGTTAAACGAGATAAAAACAGCGCGCACAATAGATCATGTCATCGCAACAAGTTCGAACACGTCCGTGTCGGGCGCGACACTGTGGCTCTTGTCTGGCGCGGCGGCGGCGAGGGCTACGGAGCGGTGGCGGCGGCGACGTTACAATATTTAAACAAAATGTACATTATATTACTCAGGAGAGTTTTGTTAACTACCCTACCAAATATGGTTGTGATTCGGCTTTTCCTTAAATTGATAGGGGATGTTATATGTTCCAATAATATTTTAACACTTTAAACTCTCAAAAATTTATATTAATCCTTTGAATATTTAAACAAAATATACGTCATATTACTTAGCGGAGATATGGTAACTACCCCATCAAATATGTACGTGATACGGCTACCCCTTCAAATTCATTTCTCATTATCTTGTATATAAATATTAAAATATATTATTTATAATATTTGTTGGTATATGAACTACTCTTTTGATAATATGTATGAATATGTTACAGACAAATAGAAAAATTATTGTTTTTTTGTTAAATTCTTGTTTTTCATAAAATAACAATACTTTTGATGTCCGTAGTACATTTACCGTCAAGGCTATGAAACACTTGCTTTAGATCGAATCGGCGCTGCGAATCGGCCGCTAGATTGACTCTAGTCACATATGTGTATAAAGTGCATATAATTACAAAGAAAAAATCAAGTATGGTAGGATTCGAGGCATTCACGGCAAAGGTATATTTCACATCATTTGCATGTATATCTAGTGTGACGATACGTACCTTATTTTAGTGTCCATCTCCGAGTAGTGCAAATTCAGTAAAGTCATTCCATCCGCGGTAGAAGTTCTTGCACATGATCAGAACTTGTTATCATTCACAAACCGGAATAAAACTCATAACTAATGGATGTTGAGCATTGTTAATTGATGTTGAACTGTATATATTGGCATTTAATAAACCACGCACGATGTAAATCGTATGTAGGGCATGTTTTTGTCTTCCTAACCTACGAATATCTTATGATTGAAACCACATGTTTACCTGAATAATGATTGGCGATATTACTATGTAAATCTTACCTTATTGCTGTATTGTTGTATCATTTGTGTATTTACTTTGTACAGGTTTTTATTTCTCACGTTGTTCAATCACAACAATGTCACAGGTTTGACAAGCCCGTGAACTGGCGACATACGTTCTGTCAAAGGACCTACCGTTACAATAATGAGTAGCAACTGTCAATATTTATTGTTATAATGTTTATTATTGGTTTTTGATTGTTGTGAGTGATAAACTGGTACAGTCGGGTTGTTTAATGACTTTTAGTTATTTTTATATATTTTATTTTTATTGTACAAACGCCATCAGCGCCTTTTTACATTAACTAAGTTTGAAACAATTCCCCACCAAGTTTTCTGCGAGATTATGCCGGATTACCAGATTTTGGGTATAAAAGACGCAGCATCACTTGGAGAGATCAGTTCTCGAACTCATCTTGAATGGTCCCTCGAGGATCACGATTAGAGTGCGAACGTTGCTAGTCAAAGAAGTCTTACCGTGGATTTTACCACTGTTGTTTTTGGTGAGTGTAAAATCACCGTCCGAATTTCCTTGTGGGTGATAGACAACTCCGTCGTTGTGCTATCACAGGAAATTGCTGTCAGCGCAAGTTGTCAATTTGCATTTAAACTTGGCGTTTGTTTGTTTCTTAGAAACACGTTTTATATTTCATTTTTTTTGGGTTACTTACCGTCAGTAAAAGACTGTGCCATTGCCGTACCGCGGGGGCACAGTCACCATTCTTTTGGGGTTGTAGAATACCAGTTTGTGGCTCGACACAGTTTTGTCGTACACTGTTATATTATTATTATTATCCTTATTATTTATTTGTTTTGTATTGGGTAAAACTGAAATAAAAGTTATTTATTTATTACGGGTTAAACGTGCTTTTTCAAGCGAACCTTGGCCTCCCTCCTAGAGCTATCCCGGCCCATATTGTCCCCCTTTCAGCTACCACCACCGAAGGCGCCCGAGTATTCCGACCGACGGCTGAAGGGACAATTCGACGATGGCCCAACCACCGATCACGACGGGGCCACCGTCACAAATGGCGCCCGAACAGGGACCCAACGTTGAAGAAGACGATGCCACCCTCACACGCTCTGGCTGGATTTACACCCTACGTAAAGCAGAACTGCAGGTACTGCTCCAGGGCATGGGTCACGAGCCGAGTGGCACTGTGGATGAAATGAGGAAGAAAATGGCGGCGCTGATGAAACCAGGGCCCGCCCGTGAACTGGGGGCAGAAAAGGACGACACGGATGACGTTGTCGCCGACCTGAGCAAAGCTCCAGGTCCCGTTACGGCCCCCAAAACACCAGTTTGTGCACCCATTTGCGAAACCGTGCGCAAATGGAACACGTTCTTCGACGGAAAGACAGATCCGGTGTCTTTCCTCGAGAGAGTGACGGAGCTACAGGCCAGTTACCGTCTCAACGACCAACAGCTTCTTACGGCCTTACCAGAGCTCCTCCGTGGCGGCCCCCTGCAGTGGCTCCGCAACAACCGGAATGATTGGGCAACCTGGGCTGACTTTCTGGTCGATTTTAACGCCTACTACATCGGCGAAGATTATGCGCTGCGAACAGAGGAGGAAATTAATCGGCGTAAGCAACGTCCTGGTGAAAAAGGAAAGGACTATTTGACCGATATACGTACCCTCATCCGGCGCTATGGCCAGCTGTCGGCAGAGCAGGAGCTCTTCCGGCTGTATACTAACATGCTGCCGGAATATCGGCAATATATTCGCCGTCGCGACGTCACCACGGTACGAGGCCTCGTCCGAGAGATGGACGAATATGAAAGCCTCCAGAGGGAACTCAAGGCCACGTCGCCGATCACCAGATTACATGCCCTCACAAGCCCAACGGCCGCCGCCAAGCGTACACCGCCGCCGTTGTCACGACCAGTCAAGACAGGCGCATCTGTGCTCTGTTGGAGATGCGGCCGGCATGGCCACGTTCGCCGCCATTGCCGCAACGAGCCTAAATTACCAACAACGGCAACGGCTCCATTACCCGGCATTCAGGAGCCCAACGGCCATGACAATCGTCTCTTCCTAACCTTGAACATTAAAGGACAGGCGTTCAAGGCACTGGTGGATACTGGCGCCATGTATTCCTATATCAATTGCCACACAGCCGAGGGGCTGTCTGATCGGCATGCTAGGATACAACGCGCCCATTCCCAACAGGTCCAGCTGGCGAATGGCTCCACCACGAGCACAGAAGGCACCATTACGCTGGGCTGCCTAATCGACGGCATCTGGAGGCGGCTGGCCTTCCAATGTTTGCCCAATCTGGCGAGCCCGATCATCCTGGGCATGGACGCGCTGGCGACCTTCGGAGCGACTATCTGCGCAGCGTCACGCAGAGTCACGCTGCCAGTACCTCCCACACCGGTCGCCCAGGTAAGCGCGATTCAGCCCCACAGGGAGAAGGGTGAGTTGTTACCACGTCGTCCAGGGGTATCCAGGCCAGCTACCGCCGTCAACGCCGTTCCCGAGTCAGCGAGGCCGCCGTCACGCCCCCGTAAGGGTCCACCCATCCAGCCGATGGGGTCGCCTCTGTTGAGAGCCCGCCGACCAGAGGAGCGTCCGCAGCCGCCACCGTCGCAGCAGCTGCACGAGCGGGCGCCCCTCTCCACTTCACCGTCGAAGCCAGAGGCGTCCCCTACCCCCACCACCGTCTGCGTCGACTCCAGGGCAAGGAGTCGGCCAGACATCGTCATGGAGTCGGTTGGCGACTCGCCGAGGGAAGAGATGTCCCTGCAGGAGGCCCTCCTGCAGCGCTACGGCCCCGATCCACCTGAGGCGAGTCCGTCCTTTTTCAGGCCATCGACTCCATCGACGCCGACATCTGCCACGCTGTCGCCACGGACCCTCGTGGACTGGCTGATGGTGGAGACGTCACCGCTGCCAACCACGCCGGACCGACCCATCACACCAAGGACACCGAGGTGGGCCAGCCAGGAGCAGTTGGACGCCCTGTTTGGTCTGTCTCCGGCTTCGTCAGCGAAGCGGTCAGGCCGGTCGCCCAAGGACTCACCGCCGGTTCGGGCACCGCCGTCGACGCCGTTCCCGTTTTTGGTGCCGGACCGGAAACCCTTGAGGGCGAGGCTGACCCCCCAAACGGCAGGCCTAGGGTGTCCCGTCCCGAGAGCTCCTGGCCCCACGACCTTGGGTGTGATGGCGGGGATCGTCCCCATATCCAGCCCCACGTTGCCGCCTCCTCAGCCGCAGCCGCCAACGTCCGGATACCGCCGGAGAGCCGTCCTGGAGGAGGGACCACGTGGAGGGTGGAGCAGCCGGGGACCACGTGGAGGGTGGAGCAGCCGGGGACGTCACAGCCACGACGTCGCAGAAGACGGCGGAGGCGGCAGTCCACACGCCGCTGAGAACGGCACCCATCAAGGGTACCGCCTTTTCATTTCTTTTTGTTCTCTTTTTGTAACCTGAAAAGGGTTTGTTTTTGTTATGTTGCGTTTGCAACTCTAGTTTCCCAAGCTCTTGCTTGGTTGTTTATTTTACTTACCGTACCGCCATTTAAGTTTTTTGTTGAGTTTTCCCTTATTGGTGCACAGAAGGCCGTCATTATTATCTGGATTTTATCCGTTTTGTTTTTCTTCTGTGGCCGATTACCGTCAAATTCCACTTGTAAAGTTTTCATGTTGCATTTAAAGCAACGACCGAAAAAAAAATATTAAATGTTTTTCACTATTTTTTTTTAACCGGAGTAAGAGGGGGATGTGACGATACGTACCTTATTTTAGTGTCCATCTCCGAGTAGTGCAAATTCAGTAAAGTCATTCCATCCGCGGTAGAAGTTCTTGCACATGATCAGAACTTATCATTCACAAACCGGAATAAAACTCATAACTAATGGATGTTGAGCATTGTTAATTGATGTTGAACTGTATATATTGGCATTTAATAAACCACGCACGATGTAAATCGTATGTAGGGCATGTTTTTGTCTTCCTAACCTACGAATATCTTATGATTGAAACCACATGTTTACCTGAATAATGATTGGCGATATTACTATGTAAATCTTACCTTATTGCTGTATTGTTGTATCATTTGTGTATTTACTTTGTACAGGTTTTTATTTCTCACGTTGTTCAATCACAACAATGTCACAGGTTTGACAAGCCCGTGAACTGGCGACATACGTTCTGTCAAAGGACCTACCGTTACAATAATGAGTAGCAACTGTCAATATTTATTGTTATAATGTTTATTATTGGTTTTTGATTGTTGTGAGTGATAAACTGGTACAGTCGGGTTGTTTAATGACTTTTAGTTATTTTTATATATTTTATTTTTATTGTACAAACGCCATCAGCGCCTTTTTACATTAACTAAGTTTGAAACAATTCCCCACCAAGTTTTCTGCGAGATTATGCCGGATTACCAGATTTTGGGTATAAAAGACGCAGCATCACTTGGAGAGATCAGTTCTCGAACTCATCTTGAATGGTCCCTCGAGGATCACGATTAGAGTGCGAACGTTGCTAGTCAAAGAAGTCTTACCGTGGATTTTACCACTGTTGTTTTTGGTGAGTGTAAAATCACCGTCCGAATTTCCTTGTGGGTGATAGACAACTCCGTCGTTGTGCTATCACAGGAAATTGCTGTCAGCGCAAGTTGTCAATTTGCATTTAAACTTGGCGTTTGTTTGTTTCTTAGAAACACGTTTTATATTTCATTTTTTTTGGGTTACTTACCGTCAGTAAAAGACTGTGCCATTGCCGTACCGCGGGGGCACAGTCACCATTCTTTTGGGGTTGTAGAATACCAGTTTGTGGCTCGACACAGTTTTGTCGTACACTGTTATATTATTATTATTATCCTTATTATTTATTTGTTTTGTATTGGGTAAAACTGAAATAAAAGTTATTTATTTATTACGGGTTAAACGTGCTTTTTCAAGCGAACCTTGGCCTCCCTCCTAGAGCTATCCCGGCCCATATTGTCCCCCTTTCAGCTACCACCACCGAAGGCGCCCGAGTATTCCGACCGACGGCTGAAGGGACAATTCGACGATGGCCCAACCACCGATCACGACGGGACCACCGTCACACTAGTTCGCTTGCTACAACGCAATTTTTTACAAATCGCGGCATTTTTACCTCTCGCTACCCTTGGTAAGGGAGGTATAGGGATCGTGCTAAAAATCGCATATCGAGATTTTGGTAAATAACCACTTTTTAAGGACCTGGATTTAGATAGATTTTTGTAGGCGGCTTTTAACATCTTGGTAGAACTTTACGAAGTTACTACTACTAAGGAGCTTATCCTTGTACCTGTCATACCCGACAATCTGATCAGGGTTCAAGTCTACGGAGTCGTCACCCATCAGTACCGCCTCACACCCGAAATAGGGCGTAAGGCCAGTAACTTCATGCTTCGCCGTCCGTAACGCACAAGCTACTTTATGGATGTACGTATCCCATACCCGGTCGTTATCAGACACGAATGATATCAACATTGTCTTTAGGACGCGGTTGCTACTTTCGGTGGGATTAGCCTGGGGGTGATACAGCGACGTATACGAAGGCTTGATGTGATATGACTTGAGGAGCTTGATATATTCTCTCAAGCGGAACTGAGCGCCGTTATCAGTAATGAGTGTCCTTGGAGCCCCAAACATAAGAATCACGTCATTCTCCAAGTGACGCACAATACTTTGGCTCGTGGCCTTCCTCAGCGGGAAGCACAAACAAAACTTACTGAAACAGTCGGCTACAATCAAGATATAATTGTGCCCTCGTGACGATCTCGGTAATGGACCTACAATATCGGCACAAACTACTTCCCAAGGTCGAGATATCAAAGTGTGGCCGCCCATTCGGCCAAGAGGAGCTTTCTGGACAGGCTTGGCTTTAATGCAAGTCACGCAGCAACACACACATCTCGTGATATCGGCACGCATTTTAGGCCAGTAGTAACGTTGAGCCACACGATGAAACGTTTTAAATCCGCCTAGATGGCCGCTAGTGGGGACATCATGACATTGGGACATGATCTCCTTGCGTCTATCACGAGGCACAACCAACTTCCATTGATGTTTTCCACCCGATAATTCCGACCAGTTCTGCTTTACAAATTTATAAAGCTTGCCATCTTTGACACGAAAATCAGGTAATTGTACAGGATCTTGTAAAACAGTCTCCTAATTTTTTTTATACCAACTGAGTAGGTAGGATTGACGTGTTCTGGAACACTGATAACGATCTAAGATCGACGTCATAGATAAGAGATAAGGATTGATGACGTCACAGATAAGGAATGGTGTCGTCACATTATGAAATCTTAAGATGTTTGCTATCAAATTTTCAAGATGTTCTTATCACTTCTTAAGATATGATTAACTTTCTTAAGATGGAGTTAAAAATCTTAAGATTTTTTTCTAAAGACGTTATGAAAATCTTAAGATGTGTTTTTATTAAATCTTAAGATGATTGCTATCAAACTTTCAAGATATTCTTATTACTTGATTGTGTGATTAACTTTCTTAAGACATAAACTACTTTCTTGAGATTATGTAATAATGTTAATCTTAAGATATGAAGCAGAAGAAGAAGCAGAAAACAGAAGAAAAGAAGAAGAAAAATCCGTAGAAGAAGAAGCAGAAGAAATGTTAAGATGCCACCTGGATACAGGTTGCACAAATTATACGACCCATGTACCTGCTCTCGGTACATATCCATAGTTGTTGAGGATCACCAAGCGGGGGTTTTCTAGGACGATGACGACAACCATTCATATTAACAGATACTGACGTTGTATATGTATATGTGCGGCCCCTTCTAATTCTTCCAGCAACCCTATTTGATCAGTACGCATAAAGATGGCGAATGGTCTTAAAAACTTCACGGCAATTTCTATCCCGGTCACAGAAACTAGTAACATTTTGTAATTGCACAGGATTCACACTATGTAAATATCCAAAAAGTTATTAATTTAAACTTTTTATTTCTATTGAAGCCAGGTTGCACAAAAAACAACGCATTATACACAGGAATAGAATTATAATAATAATTTTTCCTCTAATAAATATATAATAATAGATAATAAATGAAGCACATATTAACATCTGTTTTGTAAGATTACATTGTTAACTTTGTTTTTTCCCTGCAAATAATAATAGATAGGGAAAAGGAGAACAATACATAAGGTTTTTAACACATTTTAAAGTTATTATCACCACATTTCCCCATTGTTTTGATATAATTTTATTTATGGATACTAGCATTTTTGTGTTAATGTTATTATGGTTATGGTTATAGTTATATAGTGCTATTGGCTGTATTTCAAAGATTTTATTTTTGACAGCACCTGTTTTAGGTAATATAAAATTTAGACTGAACACTAAATTAACTTTATATTTGATGATTTCACAGCTTTATTAATTTTATTGGAGAATATACGGAAACACTTATTAAGAATATAATGACGGATTTTTATAATTTAAATTTGCAATAATACCCGTACGTATTCGAGACCCGAAACATGATTCTAGATCCTGCCAAACTAATTTTTAGGCTGGAATCCACCACCACGAATAGCACATTTCATTTCTTTTCATTTTTCGCGGTAAAATTTGAATGAACCCAAATTAGATTCCAATTGAAATAAATTACCATTAATTTCGCCATTTTGTTTTATAGCCTGGTTAATTAATAAAATAAACTTATTAACAAGCTTTAACCACCGAATGTGAAAGAGATAGACTGATTGGTTGAACATCACGAGGGAAAAGGAAAACAATACATAACGTTTATAAATGAAAGTCGCTGAATTATTGTAAAACATTTATTTCAAAAACAAAATAGATTTACATATTACTAACAATATTTGTTAATGGATTATAATTAATTAGTTTATCGTGTATAATTAAACAGTATGCAGTTGTATTTTCGGGCACATTATCATTTGTTTCAAAATCCAGTCTTATATCAACATTACCCGATTTCAATGTCTCACTCTGATGCGAGCAATCTATAACCGCAAGAGGTGCTGTATTTATAAATTCATTAGGTGTGAATATTGGCTCACATGGTCGTTCATAGTAAGACAACTGAAACTGAGTGTACATATCGTATAACATAGCCCAATGATTATTTTTAATATTCAAATTTAAATTATCATATGGGTACATATCAGAATTTAAATACAACTTAATATTACTTAAATTACAGTGATCAAATTTACTCATGTTCTTATTAAGTTTATTCTTGCGATCCGTCTGAAATCCAACAATGACAAAACGCGGCGTTTCCAACTGTGATGTAGTTTTGACTGGCCAGGAATGAACCGGTGTGAAGTTAGCGATGAATTTTCAGCGACGAAAATAATCTCCGTTCACGTTGCAAGGAGGCGGCACATGTGGTACATAATAGACGACGGGCCAGCGACGGATTCATATTCTGTAAGATATATGTTCTTCATATGTGCTATTTATAAACTATTAGTGATGTACATGTCAAATAAGTTTGTGACACCACCAAACTCATTCAAATCAAACTATAAAACTTAGTGATAATTAATAAATAGGAATATTTCCTTTTAACAGGGGTATAAAGGGTAAAAGGGTTTGTGACAGATTCAAACTGACAAATTAAACTATATAACATACTGATTGATAATAAATAGGAAATTATTCTTTAACCAGGGGTGTACATGTTAATATGGTATGTGACAGAATGAAATTCAGAGAAATTAAACAACGATAACATGCTGATTTATAATAAATAGGAAGTTTTTCTTTCTTCAGGGGTATAAGGGGTAAAAAGGTTTGTGACAGAACCAAACTCACAGAAATTAAACTACATAACATACTGAATGATAATAAATAGGATATTTTTCTTTTACCAGGGGTGTACATGTTAATATGGTATGTGACAGAATCAAATTCAGAGAAATTATACTACATAACATACTGAATGATAATAAATAGGATATTTTTCTTTTACCAGGGGTGTACATGTTAATATCGTTTGTGACAGAATAAAACTCACAGAAATTAAACAACGATAACATGCTGATTTATAATAAATAGGAAGTTTTTCTTTCTTCAGGGGTATAAGGGGTAAAAAGGTTTGTGACAGAACCAAACTCACAGAAATTAAACTACATAACATACTGAATGATAATAAATAGGATATTTTTCTTTTACCAGGGGTGTACATGTTAATATCGTTTGTGCAGAATAAAAGTCACAGAAATTAAACAACGATAACATGCTGATTTATAATAAATAGGAAGTTTTTCTTTCTTCAGGGGTATAAGGGGTAAAAAGGTTTGTGACAGAACCAAACTCACAGAAATTAAACTACATAACATACTGAATGATAATAAATAGGATATTTTCCTTTTACCAGGGGTGTACATGTTAATATGGTTTGTGACAGAATCAAACTCACAGATATTAAACTACATAACATACTGCATGATAATAAATAGGATATTTTTCTTTTACCAGGGGTGTATATGTTAATATGGTTTGTGACAGAACTAAACTCACAGAAATTAAACTACATAACATACTGAATGATAATAAATAGGATATTTTCCTTTTACCAGGGGTGTACATGTTAATATGGTTTGTGACAGAATCAAACTCACAGATATTAAACTACATAACATACTGCATGATAATAAATAGGAAACTTTCCTTTTACCAGGGGTGTACATGTTAATATGGTATGTGACAGAATGAAATTCAGAGAAATTAAACAACGATAACATGCTGATTTATAATAAATAGAAAGTTTTTCTTTCTTCAGGGGTATAAGGGGTAAAAAGGTTTGTGACAGAACAAAACTCACAGAAATTAAACTACATAACATAGTGTTAGATAATAAATAGCAATTTTTTTGTCGTGCATGTACTTATTATTATTTAGATTGTTTTGTGACACCAAATTTACTGATATTAAATTACATAACAAATTCAAATGAATAACTCAATGCTAATGACAACGGTATTTGAACAATATCAGAGGTGTAGGTTCATGCTAAATTAGTTTGTGAAAATAAAACTCATACAAAAATATATAAAATTATATATTTAATGATAATAAAGAGAAACATGATTAGATAGATAGATATAAAAATAAAAATATAAAAAATAGATTATAAACTTATAGAAAACAAATAACATTACATAATGAAATAGAAAACAACAACTTACTTAGCTTGAACAACTAGACTTAATAAACTATAAGTAAATAAATAAGAAAAATTAACGACTTTGTTAGAAATGTAGACTGTAGTTACAGAATTGATAATGAATATAGTAGGTATGTCATATCATGAAATATCTTATCTACAACTACACCCATAATATGGATATTATTATAAAAAAAGTAACAATACAGAGAACATTATATTTTCAAAACAATTACGTCAATCAAAATATTGAGAACAATAATTATATTTTAAATTTTATATACATGTTTATTAAACGCTATGCCAAAATAATCAATATTAATTTGCACTGTAACGAGTGCATAATTCACATAAATAATCTGAACCATTTTTATCAACAAAAATACATGTTTTGTGAAAATTCCTACAACAATAGCGGCACTGAAAACATTGTGATTTGGCGTCGTCTTTTTGTATAATTATGCTACAATATATGCATATATTTTCAACCGTATCAGAATTTTCGATTAATTGTAGACGTAAATAATCACGGTATTCATTAGGAGGTTTCAAATTAGAAAGTGTACTACCTTCAATAATTTTTTCAATTAATTGAATTATAATAATACCACAATTTATACTATCTTTTTGTTTGGGATAGTCTGTTAAATACTGTTCTTGCCAATTAGTAACCGGTACTCCAGGTTCAGTGGCTAAATTGTACTCTTTTAAAAAATTTAGAAATATATTTAAAAAATTTGAATGAGTCCGTTTTGTAGATCCAAACGGATCTAAAAATGAAAATTCTTGATTTTGAATATTAGCGACAGCAACACACCAGTGATTATTATTTATATTTATAGGCATTATTAGCGTATTTTTTAAAGTTGGCAAGTTTTGTATGCGCCTTATTCTTAGAGCCAACGAATCGGCATCTTTTCCCCAATTTGGAATATTCAATGTCTGAAATACAGTGTATTAGGATTCATCACACTGAAGCAAAACATATTGTTTACATACATTTTTTAATAGTATAGCCAAACAAATATCGATTAGCCAATTTGTCATTAGTTTGTCCTGATTTTTGAATGTATATAAATTTAATCTGTTATAATCGCTAATTCTAACTTCCTGAACAATACCACGAAATGAATTAAAAATTGCTACAATATAATCAGTTGACTGATGTGATGGTAACGGAACGTAATAATGAATGTCATGTGCTAAAAAAATTGGATAAAATATAAGAAAATTGATTAGACTTATTGCCAGCTAAACCAGTTATACTTAATTTAGTGCTCTGATTGATAACTTCTTCAGTTTTTACATTAATTTTTTTTTTAATTGCGCGTAAATTTTGACCCTTGAAGTGTGTAAATGGATTTTTATTACGTCTCAGCCAAAATTCAGTTGAATCTAAAGTATCTTCTGCGTTAGTACATTTTTTGGGTATTGAAGCTAGTCTGTTTTTTGGCATTTCGTTTATAACTTCGTTATATATAAACAAAAAATATTTACGGCATTCTCGAATTACTCGGCTTGGCTTAATATTTGGTTTCCCTTCTAAAATTGAATTTTTCAGTATATTGTTCCAATTTTCTACTGGAGCATTACTGCACCGATAAATATTTTTGTTCTCAGGATCATTTTTTAGCATTAGACCTGACCATAATGGTAAATAAGGAAAATATTTTTTAGTCATAAATTTTGAAAATTCCGGACAATAATATTTATTTAACACATTTGTATTATCATCATTGCTATTGTCAATAAGATTGATTGTATTTAGATATAATGTACTAAAATACTTGTAGAAGGGACTATTTTTATAAACAACTCCTGACGCATCATCTGGGAAATCGTCATCTGAATTTAAATCTTTTATGTCTTCGAAATCATTTAAATTGATATCTGTATTACAGCAAATATCTAGTAATGAATTTAATGCGTTTTTGCAAGAATTATTTGAATACTTTGAATTTAGTACAATAGTAAAATTTTGGTACCAGTTAACCATATGATGCCGGTCATGGATGTTAAATGATGCAGCCATAACTTCCTTTAAAAATTTAGCAGTAGCAATGTCATTCGTGATTTTTTTATGTCTGTAACTATGATTTTTAAATAATGTGCACAACATAAATGAATAGGAACTATACTGTTTTCACTTAATACATCGCGATCATTCAATATGTATGTATAACATAAATTTAAATATGTTTGCAATGACATGCAATTCCAAAAGTATAAAATTGCATTTATTAGGGCGAAACTAAAGTCAGTTACAACTCTTCTACATATTGGCCAGTAACACTTATTGTTTTTCACAAATCCTTTAAATCCCGCTAAAAAATTACCGATACTTATAGCATCATGTTGACAGGAACCTTTTTCGAATATTGGCACTATTCTCTTATTAATAGGAGTTATTATAACCCCAACATAATAGTAGGGTCTTGTTGGAGAATTAACTTGTTTCCGGAAAATAGACCCAGTAGAATCGAAATAAATTACTGGTAGCATTCCAGTGTGTTTTCTATATGATTTTATAATTTTTAACTGCTCTACACTATAAACATGAACACTAAAAGGATCTGATACGGATTGTATATAATGGGAATTATTTTTTGCTCGTCGCATACAAATTAGATCGTAAACATCATCAATATGCCTATCAAGATTTGATAATGCTTCTGATCTACTTTTTCTGATAACATCATCTGATTTTTTATTTTGATAATTACCCTCTCGTACCAACGAACTTTTAATATCACGTGTTATTTTAGCAGTATAATTTAAAGGCGTAATATGACGTAATTCATTGCGGGATATTTTTCTGTCTATTCCTCGTAGATGTCTAGTTAAATTATAATTGTGATTAAAATTTAAAGATGAACTAAATACTAATACTTTTTTATCGGTGTCATTCGAAATGTTTTTAATTATTATCTTAAATTTTTTACATAATTTTTGGGCACATACAGCATAGATTAAAAATTGATTTTTATTTCTTCTTTTACTGTGTATATTTATAGTACAAACATTATTTACTTCTTCCATTTTTTTAAGAATAATAAAATTTAATAATTCGTTATTAATTTTGTTATTTTTAAATATGTTATTCCAATCAGTATATTCTATAATAAATGATCCCTCTTTGAAAGTGCACTGTTTATAAGAAACTATATTTGCTTTTGGATCTCTGATATTGGTAGAGTTGAGGGGTAAAATAGTCCTATTTCTATTGTTTTTTGTTTGTGTTTTTAGTTTCACAGCCACAAAATCCACTTCTTCAGACTGTGAACTCATTTAAAATTGATGAATTGCTTGTATCTATAATATTTTCATGGACAGGTTCTGACTGGCTGTCATTTATACATAATTCGGAAGGTGAGATTTGTGGGAGTATTTCCGAATGAAAAAGTTTTCTACGAGTTAAAGAAGATGGTATGTGTTCGTCTAAATTTTTAAGAGGAGTTATATCGTCTAAAAACACTTCTTTGTTATCTGAATTAAAAGGGGTCGATGTATAAAATTCTTTTTGTGGAGTTAAATTTTCGCTATCAATTTTCAATGTATTTTCGGAAATAGCAGACATTTCTTCGGGTAAATTAGCATTCCGTTTAGTAAACATATATATATTTTTTCTATTTTTCAAATTATTTTTTATTTTCATTTGTATGCAAATAAATGAAAATAATGATGTTTCTAAATGAATAGACACATACCTAAAATCTTCTAAACGTAAATTATTTTCTTTAATGCATTTTAAAAAAATATCACGTAACTTTGATTTGCGAGGCATTTTTTTAAAGAGAAATATATCTATATATTAACAATTAACAAAAATTTTAAAGAATGAAGAAATAAGTAACCAGCAGAGTGTTATAATGCGAAGTCACACTTCAATAATATCTAAAATCATAAAGTTAGTGAAAAAATGAACTTAAACAAAATGCACAACTCAAGCTCAGAATCCTACTTAATTAAGTAGAAAAACAAGATAGCCAAACACCCAAGTTGAACGTTGTCGAAATCACTAACTATCCAAAATGCTATCATTATTAAGTAAATAAATAATAATAGGATATGTCAGAGATACGCAAACTATGGAGCGTGACGAATGATGCAAGGGCGCGATTACGGCTAAAATTTTATTATAAACTTTTTAAAAATTTACTTCCATATATTTTTTTGTCATAACTTTTTTTTGTTCCCGTAATAATTTGTATTTACGCGCTTACTTCCTGGGATACCCCTTTTATTATGTGAAATCACATTCTCAAAATTACGGAGTATCAACACAAAATCACGGTCATGAATAACTGATGATGAACCTGAGTATTTAAACCACGACTGGAAGATACTGCTAATACGAGACAAGTGCACAAATCATAATGATTTTTTTATAAATTTTAATTCTTATTTTATTCTTATAAAAACAAAGGTATTTTTTCTTTTTTACTTACTATCATTACTATTAGCTATAAAATATAGTTTTTTTTTTGTGAATATTAGCGTTTATTTTCTTGTAATAAAGTAATATTGGCAATACACTACTTTTTAGTAACATACTATTTTTTTAAAATTATTATCAACATAACAACCCCGCTCCGCCAAAATTGATAAAAAAAATTGTCAGCTATGAGAGGGGGGGGCTAAGTTAATATCTTGAATATATATAAAGTTTGCGCATCTCTGGGGTATGTGACCAAAATTTGTTTTTAATTCAACAAATTATAGAGTTAAAAATAATTCATCCGTATAAGTATTTTAAATTTGTTATATTAATAGAATTCGTGAAAAACGAAATTAAAACTCCAATGACGTCATACTTGTGCGAAGTAATACAAGCAATGAGAGCAAAAGAGGTGGGTACAAACCATTACAAACCAATCTCTGTGACTCTCGTTGCTTGCATTACGTCGCACAGATGACATCACAGAAGTTTTAATGACGTTTTCGTGAATTCTATTAATACTTAACAAATTTCAAAAAAACAAAAAAATTGAGTGTAATTTTGAACTCTATATTAATAATATATTATGGTCTTTTCTATTCTTAAAGGCCAACTTATTCCTTATTTACAGTTGTATGAAACGATATTTGAAACTGACTTATGTAGGGTTAACAACCTTTTATGGTGGGTTAGTTGAGTGGTCAGGAGTCAAAAAAGGTTATTTAAAAAAAAAAAATTCCGTGTATTTTGTTCAAAATTTAACTTTAAGTAATTTCTATCATATATAATACAATATTTCTCAAAAATATTAAACTTTTCATTCATAATATTGTTAAGAAAGTTTCGCGGCATCCATTTGTGACATTACCGAACGATGAGTTCTATAGTATTACCAAGTTGGATAATGGATAATATAGCTGATATATTATTTACTTTTCATTTCCATTGTTTTTAATATGCTTAATAATTATTTAATTTCTTAGAGTGGTTCAAATTTTCAAGTCATGTTTTTTCTTGGTTATCTCATTGTTTGACCATTTTGAAAATATAAACTTATAAATTTATTATAATTTGTAAATAAACATGCGTGTTGTAGGCAAAAGTAGTTATTAAATATTGTATAGTAGTTTCAGATTTGGGCGCTGGAGAGTAGTGCTGCTGCATCGTTAAATTACGTCACGAGAAAATTTAAATTTTATTAAAAATTTCAAAAATTCATAGTTTAAATATTGTGTATTTCTAGAAGGTAAAATATGAACCTACGTTACTAACTTTACTTACATTTTCAGAATAAATAAATAAATAAATGTGGAAAAACCCCATTTTTGTAAACTGAGAATGCCTATAATATTTTAATCACTATTCAATTTACAAATTTATGTTAGAAAATATTAAAAACGCATTATTATTTGAATACTATAATCCGATTTAAAGGAAACATCTTGAACGCAAATTTCGAGTACGGTCCATAATATAACGTGACAAAAGAAGACCTGCCTCAAGGAACATTTACCGCAAGTCCCATAAAACTTTATTAGAAGGAAATGGGCTTATTCTATAATGAGTTTAAATATCGTTTTCTACAACTGAATCTATTCTACATATTTACCAATAGTTATCATAATATATTAATTTAAATAAAAATCTAAATATTGATAAATGAATAATTTCGATATTATTAATGTAATATCAGAAAGAATCGATATTTAATGAAATTTATCGATAACAATAATTATGACATTGAATATAGATATCAAAATATATTTTATTTCCCCAGTCCTACTCAATACTCACTGAAATAATAATTATAAAAAAAAAACTTACTTAAGATAAAATCCTTGTTAACTAAGTAAGATATCCCAACAGCCAAGTTGCATGTCAAGGAAATCAAAATATATCCAAAATGCTAACATAATAAAATAAGAATTAGGTACTCGCTGAAATAATCAATAAAAAAACTTACTCAGGGTAAAATCCTTTTTAACTAAATAGAAAAATACTTGTAAGATATCCAAGCAGAGAAGTTGAATGTCAAGGAAATTAAAATATATCCAAAATGCTAACATAATAAAAATGAGAATTAGGTACTTCCTGAAATAATCAATAAAAAAAAACTTACTCAAAATGAAATCCTTTTTTACTATGTAGAAAAATAAGATATCCAAGCAGCCAAATTGAATGTCGAGGAAACGAGTATCCAAAATGTTACCATAATAGAATTCCAATATATATCAGACAATCTGAGACCTTTTGGCAGATTTATATAGATAGTAACAAAAGTATAATGATCCAGTTGCGAGGTAATGTTAATATGTCTTAAATGACAGTGTCGTTCAACAACGTAAATAGTTTTAATATGCGATACCTCTCAAACGAACATAATACACGTAGTTGAGTGCAGACATACGTATCTGCGCCGTCAGCGCCAGCACCAATTCTGTTATTCTATTGGTCAAACAGCGTGCTCTTCATGTGGACGGTAAAGTCCTTTTAAAAAATTAAATATATATTTATATATTATATGTATTATCTAGAATACATCATTTAAAAACAATAAGTAAGCGAAAATTTAACATATACAACATTATTCCTCTGTAGTAAATCATCTAATATAAATGCATTATAAACTATTTAAGCCAAGTTTGGCATCGAGCGCGCGCCTAGGATATGACAACCATGGCACGTGCCGTACAATAGCACAAGACGCGCCTGCTAGAATACGACATCTCAAGAAGTAATTAACCCTCAGAAACATATCCGATTTAAATATTTTTTTTTTAAATGTTTTAATAAAAATATTAAATATCCGCAATGTGTCACACATTTATATATATATATATATATATATATATATATATATATATATATTTATCTATATATATATATATATATATATATATATTTATCTATATATATATATATATATATATATATATATATATATATATATATATATATATATGTATATACATATATATTATCACAAATTATTGTTATGTGGTTTAATTTCTGAGTTTGATCCTTTCACAAACCATATTAACATGTACACCCCTGGTAAAATAAAAATATCCTATTTATTATCATTCAGTATGTTATGTAGTTTAATTTCTGTGAGTTTGGTTCTGTCACAAACCTTTTTACCCCTTATACCCCTGAAGAAAGGAAAACGTCCTATTTATTTTAAATCAGCATGTTATCGTTGTTTAATTTCTGTAAGTTTTATTCTGTCACAAACGATATTAACATGTACATCCCTGGTAAAAGAAAAATATCCTATTTATTATCATTCAGTATGTTATGTAGTTTAATTTCTGTGAGTTTGGTTCTGTCACAAACCCTTTTACCCCTTATACCCCTGAAGAAAGGAAAACGTCCTATTTATTATAAATCAGCATGTTATCGTTGTTTAATTTCTGTACGTTTTATTCTGCCACAAACGATATTAGCATGTACACCCCTGGTAAAAGAAAAATATCCTATTTATTATCATTCAGTATGTTATGTAGTTTAATATCTCTGAATTTAATTCTGTCACATACCATTTTAACATGTACACCCCTGGTAAAAGGAAAGTTTCCTATTTATTATCATGCAGTATGTTATGTAGTTTAATTTCTGTGAGTTTGGTTCTGTCACAAACCTTTTTACCCCTGATACCCCTGAAGAAAGAAAAACTTCCTATTTATTATAAATCAGTATGTTATCGTTGTTTAATTTCTCTGAATTTCATTCTGTCACATACCATATTAACATGTACACCCCTGGTTAAAGAATAATTTCCTATTTATTATCAATCAGTATGTTATATAGTTTAATTTCTGTCAGTTTGAATCTGTCACAAACCCTTTTACCCCTTATACCCCTGTTAAAAGGAAATATTCCTATTTATTAATTATCACTAATTTTTATAGTTTGATTTGAATGAGTTTGGTGGTGTCACAAACTTATTTGACATGTACATCACTAATAGTTTATAAATAGCACATATGAAGAACATATATCTTACAGATTATGAATCCGTCGCTGGCCCGTCGTCTATTATGTACCACATGTGCCGCCTCCTTGCAACGTGAACGGAGATTATTTTCCTCGCTGAAAATTCATCGCTAACTTCACACCGGTCAGGAATGACGTGTTTTCTGCAGGAGTGGATATTCATGAAGTTCCCAGCTACGGAACGCTATCTCCAAATTAATGCTGTTCTCTATATATTTCATAAGCATCAGTCGTTCAGTATCGTCAACCGATATATGTGGAATCTTCCAGTAAACTTTACTTAATTCAATTTTCATATTTTCATTGGTAGCGCTGTTTTCAATTGCATTCAGATCAGTGCTGCTTCGTATGAGAACTAGTTCTTGTTGTAAATTTAGGACAATTTTTTTAAAATCTTCGCAAAATCCCAGGAGCATATTGAGGGGGATGTATACGTTGAAATTACCATGACTATCAATTATATGTTTTGTATCGCCCAAAGGTAGCCAACCAGCATTTTGTAAACGTTTACTCTCATTTGCATTGTAAGAGATATAACTCTTTCATTCCAAACTCTATCTATTACTATTCCCCCAATTTCATAGCGAATTTCACTAAATAAGAAGGCAAATGCATTGTTAACCAATTTAGTTGTGTTCGACACTTTATTACCATGCGTAAGAAGTTTACCCTCAATATAAAGTAAACAATTCCACGGTAGAAGTGTACAAGTCTTGTTGCCGTATTGGAATGCGAATTTCATCATTATTGTTTAAAGTTGTGGAGGCATAAGGCTGATGCGTGTGCTTTTCCGCATGGCTGATTGAATCATCAAATAAGGCCTTTTCTGACACGTTCAATATATTAGCATTCATTTTGGCGAATGCAGAGAATATTTTTTTAAATTTTTTATACTGAATTTCAATCTAAATAATTAACGATTTTATCCGCTTTCTCCGTTTATCCAGATTTAACTTTAAACCCAAGTGATTTTAGAAACTGATGATTAATAGGAGTTAACCCTTGAACAGACTTCTTACGAATGATATAATTGCAGTTTTGGGCAGTATTTATATTCTTGTGAGCAGTAAGATTAAAGTTAATCCCCATCTTGTTTTTTAAGATGTAGTCTTACCGTGATGACTTCTCCTCTGAAATTAACTAATTTTCCGTTTTGATCTGCTATTTTAAGGGTTAAGGAAGTTATGACTCGCGTGTTGATTGGTAGATAGATTATTTGATTTGGAGCCTCTATAATTTTGAATCCTGGCGGGACGCGTGGGAAAAATTCATGAATTATGTGCACATCAGAAGCCAACGCGCTAGCCATTAGGCTATGGTGCACACACTACACCACGCTCAGTTACCATCGTCACACCCCCCTCTCATTTCGGAGAAAAAAGAAAAAAAACAAACCAAAAAAAATCACTTACTCTAAACCAAACCTTAATTAGCACTTCAAGTGTCTTTTTTGTCACTTCCGCTGTCCCCTGGACGGCCTCCAGTGTCCCAATGGCTGGATGACTGCCGCTAGGTTCTCGAACGTCACCTTCCCTGTCCTCGTGTCCTTGTACGTGGCCCGCAGCTTTCGCCCCTTGCGGCGGATGTCCACGATGGATGTCGGCGGACTGGTCGACGACATCCTCTGTACTGGAACCGGCATCCACCGGTTGAGAACCTTCCAGTCGCTCGCGTTGACGGGCGAGAGCACCTCAACCGGAGCAGCTGCAGGTCGTGAAGCCGGTCGTGGTGGGGTGCAGCATTCTTGGGTCGGGTTGCTGGCGGTCCTATCCGGACTCGGACCGAACAGCTCCAAGAAGCGCTGACCCAAGCGGCGGGTGGTCTCTACCGACGCGGTAAAGGGCGCCCTCGGCATCTCCCGAACAACAGATGGCGGGTCTTCGGGGATGTAATACAGCGTGACGCTCTTTGGTCGGTCAGCGGTCGGCGTCGCGGGCAATGGGGACAAAAGCCCGGGTACTCGAGGGCTTACTGGGAGCGGTGACGCGTCGAGGAACAGCACATCATCGGGACTGGTCCGGTAATCAGGGGTGTCCGGCAGGGGGGACAGCAGCGGTGGAACAGCCGTCAGCCGTTTTAACAGGGCGGCTGTAGACAGCCCTGGAGGGTTGGTCGGGGCAACCATTCATCTCCGGTCGTCGGCCATGTATGTAAAATATACCATTAGTCATGGGCGGGCTTCATGTCCTTGACATGGACGCGACGAACTCGGCGGCCTTGTACGCCCCGCAGGTCATAGACTTGGGCAGACAGACGTTTGTCCACCGTCCCTGGCCCCGAGTACCTGGGGGCGAGCTTCGCGGCAAAGCCTTTGGCAGCAACGGACAGCGGGTGTTCGCGTTTCATGACTCTGTCTCCGAGTTTTGGGGCCCACTTACGATGTCGTAAATTGTAATGGTGGGCTTGTCGGGTGGCAGATCGAGCAATGTTCGTCCGTGCTAACTCTTGAGCGTCCCGCAGTCGATCGAGGCGCTCCAAATGTTTGGAAGGGATGCTGTGCGTATCCTGGGTCGTAATTGGATCGTCGTGAAGTTCCCTCTCTTTAGGTATCTGGATTTCGCGGCCGAAATTCAGATACGCCGGTGAATAACCAGTGGAATCATGACGGTAGGTATTAATAGCGTACGTTAATTCGGGCAGATATTCATCCCACGTTTTCTGGTCCCCGTTACAATAAATCGCCAGCATAGGTTTCAATACCCGGTTAACACGTTCTATTATTAGCCTGCGGCGTGTACGAGAGTGTTAAATGATGCCGGATCCCTACTGACTCCAGTTGTCCTCGAAATTTGTGGTTATTAAATTCGGTGCCGTTGTCTGTTATTACGGTTTTCGGACATCCGTATCGACACACGATCAGCTCGCGGAAAGCCTGTACAATGTTCGCTGCGGTGGCTCTACGGATGGCTCGGCATTCCACAAATTTCGTCAGTCGATCCTGGAATGCCACTAGGTACGCATTCCCTCTCTTGGATCGTGGCAGTGGACCAATAATATCGGTGGAGACGACATCCCAGGCATCCCGAATTTTAGGTGCCGACATATTTCCAGCGGTCTTCGTCTGGTTGTATTTGAAGCGCTGGCATTGACGACATGCCCGCACATATCGTACTACTACCTGACTCATGCCTGGCCAGTGGTACCTTCGCATCACCCGATTGAGGGTTTTGGCGATACCCATGTGACCAGCATGCGGAGCGTCGTGGTAAGCTTTAAGGATCTCCGCGCGCTCGCTTACAGGCACACACAGTTTCCATTCTGTGCTGCAGTCTTCTGGTTCAGTCAGGTCGTTGGGGTCCCAGAAACGGCGGCACAACTTCACCTCCTGAATTCGATACTCTGGATTTTCCTTAGCATTTTCCTGCACGGCTTTATATTTCTGGTCGTACCAGGTGTCGACTGGATTAACGACCATCAACTCGTCCGCGTCGATTTCCTCACTGCTTACGGGTTGCCGTGATAATGCATCTGCTAATTGGTTGAGCGATCCCTTTCGATATTCGATCTGCATATCGAATTTCTGGAGATATAATGCCCATCTTGCCAGCCTACCAGAGGGACTGTTACATCGGTGTAAATATTGTAGGGCCTGATGATCAGTAATAACTGTAAACTGGTATCCTTCTAGGTAGTGACGCATCTTTTGTACACCCCAGACTACTGCAAGGCACTCTTTGTCGGTTGTGCTGTAATTTTGCTCCGCTTTGTTTAATGTGCGGTTCGCATAGGCGATCACATATTCGCGCCCCTCGATGCGCTGCAGTAAGGCTGCTCCTAATCCTTTATCGGATGCGTCCGTTTGTAGAACAAACGGATGTTTAAAATTAGGGCAGGCGAGCACTGGTGCGGTGGTTAGTGCGGATTTCAATTGATCAAATGCATCTTTCTCTTTTTCCGTCCATTTCCATCTTTCGGATTTTTTTAAGAGTTGGGTCAGAGGGGTAATGAGGTCCGAAAATCCGTTTATGAAACGGCGATACCAAGATGCACCACCCAGAATTTGCCGTACCTCCCGTACATTCCTAGGTGGCGATATTTTTATGACCGCCGCTACTTTATCCGGATCGGTTTCGCCGCATGGAGCCTCAATGGCATGACTCGGAATTGGAAGAGCCCCCTACCCGGAACAGTGAATGCGGTGAGGGGCTTGCTGGCTTCCGTGAGTGGAACTTGCCAGTACCCATTCTTCAGATCTATTGTTGAAAAGTACTTGGCATGGCGGAGTCGGTCAAGTATGGAATGAATGAAAGGTAGCGGATAGGCATCTTTCTCAGTAACTTCATTAAGTCGTCTGAAGTCAATGCAGAAACGGTGTTTGCCATCACGTTTCTTAACAATCACCGTTGGTGAACTCCACGGGCTTTTGGATGGTTCGACGACCCTATCTTTCAACATCTGGGCAACTTCTTCGTTAATGACCTCCAGCATTATGGGGTTCCGTGGCGTATACCTCTGCTTGATTGGGGTGGAATCTTTTAACCGAATATGGTGATGGACTAGCTTGGTGGGACCCCTAAGCCTTTTAAATGTAGGTAATTCCTTTCGGAGGAAAGCCTGCAGACGTTGAGTCTCCGTTGGCTTCCAGGGATTACTGGAAAGTGTCCATAGCGTATTGGTGGTAGGGGATTTTCCATTTTCAAATCGAAGCGTGATCTTCCACGCTTTAAGGGCGTCGATGCCCAAAAGTACCGGGGTAGTTAGCGTCGGGAGGCATAGCCAGATAATTTTTTTATAAACGCCGTCTATCATAGTACCGATTGTACATTGCTCCGGTATGCGCACCAGACTTCCATTGGCAAGTTGGGCGTGTTCGTTATTGCTCCGAACAAACAGTACCCCCTTGCTCTTCAATGCTTGCGCCACTTCCGCATTTATGTATGAACGAGCAGAGCCAGTGTCGACCAACCCGTGATAACCGATGTCCTTTAATTTTGTTGTCATGAATAGTCGGTGGCTATCAGGAACAGGTGGACCGACAGATGACAACTGGATTGGGAGCCGAGTAGACGTGGACTGGTTGGGCTCCTTTATTCGCCAGTCTGGTTGGCGTTTTCCGAACACGGGCATTCTTGACTTTTTATCCCTTGCTTGCCGCAACGAGAACAAAATAGGACTGCTGCATTTTGGCATGCTCTACGGAAATGCCCCTTTTGTCCGCACCGCCAACATATTGCGCTATTGTGGGATGTGGCCACAGGAATTCTTTGCTTTGCCGATGCTGGGTTAGTGGTTATAGCAGCTACCTGAGGTGTATTATGTCTCAGCTATTTTCGCAACCGCTCGTATTCTTCGACTTCCAGCAACAATTCATCAACATTGCTGAAGTCCTTTCGTCGAATGTATTACCGGTACTCTGGTTGCAAATTTTTATACAGCCTGAATAGTCTTTCTTCCTTGGTTAGGCCCGCGTGCCGTCGCATCAAGGTTTGTAATTCGGCGATATAATCGCGGCCCCGTTCTCCGGATTTCTGAGTTCTTCGGCTGATTTCCTCCGCGAGTTGCAATTTGTAATCGGCTGGCAGATAAAAACGACGGAAACTCTGGAGAAAATCTTCCCAGGTGGCCCAGTCCTCCTTATTGTTCCGGTACCACAGAATCGCGGAACCACGTAGAAGTTCAGGAATCGCGGTTATCAAATTCTCGTCTGATACTTCGTAGCTAAGTTTTGCCTCTTCCAGCCGTTCGAGAAACATGGCATCAGTTTTCCCGTCAAAGGAAACGTTCCATTTACGGACTAATTCACTGGTTGATCGAATAAGCAGTGCTTTGTCTAACACGGGGTTTGGTTCAACGTTACCTTGTGATATAGCACTTGGGCCTGCCTTAGCCTCGACATTCAGAAGGTCTTGTGCTTGGCGAACAAGCGAAACTAGTCGCTGTCTGAGTTCTTCCACCGTACCTTCTGCTACTAGGCCAAACTTTTGTAATTCTTTCTGCAATTCTTCTTTTTTCAATTTATATATCCAGCTAGTTTTAGTTGGAGCGGTATCGGAACCGGCACCCGTTTGTGGCGGGGCCATATCAATATCTTCGTTTCCCATTATTTCTTTTTGTTAATAAAAGTCCCTGCTCGGGCGCCAATTTTGTGATGCTATTTCGCTCGGACGCGAAATTGTAGCGTATGGTATGACGTTCTTTTGTTGTCTCCGTGCTGTAGAACGGTTTGCTCGGGCGCCAATCGGTCGGTCGGAGACACAGCACTAGGAGAGATGGTTCACGGTGCAGGACGCTCTAGCCGCGTCGCTAAATTATTGCTCGATCGCCAAAAGGATTTGGATAGATCAATGGAAGTAGAGTTCGGTTTTATACAAAAATAAATTATGGTAACTTTTAATACTTTTTTATTAAGATATTTAAATAAAACGTATTTGCAAAACATAAAAAAAATAGAAATGCAGAAAGAAATTATACACTACCATAGAAAAGGCGGTATTTGCAAGCTGGTTAAACTTTGATAAATGGTCGACAAATAAACGAGCCACGATGAAAAAAAAGATATAAAAAATAGGGCAATGCGGTCCGACCGGGCAACAATGGCACTCACCAAAGTTGCGGGAACACGGTACGAACGGACAACAATGGCACACACCAAAGTTGCGGCAACACGAACGGGCAACGATGGCACCCACCAAAGTTACGGAAACACGGTACGGACGGACAACAATGGCACACACCAAGGTTACGGGCACGCGGTACGGCGTCAGTATCGGCACACACCAATACTAACCACGGATATGCTATCTCGTTTAACAATGGCCCTCACCAAAGCTAAACGATGAAGGCAAACGGACAGAGTAAAAATATTACTCACCAGCTTAGGGCTCAGAGGACCGCAGCTATCAGCACACACCAAAAGCTAGCTTTACTAGGCAGAGAGCACACACTCTCTGAATAAACTAACGTTTGGGCCCGTATTTATACCCCGAAAAACCGTTAAAAACTTCAAAATAAGTTTAAACATGATTTTAACCATGTTGGAAATACCTGCCATGTTCGAAACATGCTATAAAAAGTCATACTTCATGAGGAATCGAACCAGCGATCCTCAGCGCGCTGGTCAAGCACTCTAGCCGCTCGACCATGCCGCACCTGACATGTACAGACATCAATCATAAATATTAACAGTGAAAAAATATATTTATTAATACAACAAAAAATATATATAAATACAACAAAAAAATATTTATTTACAACAATGGAAACAATTCAAAATATTCAATATATGGTTTGTGTATTTTATCTTTTTACTGAATAAATAAAAAAAATATATATATTTTGATAGTGAGACTCGAACCCCTGAACCCCACACTCAGAAGCCAACGCGCTAGCCATTAGGCTATGGTGCACACAGTACACCACGCTTAGAGACCATCGTCACAAGGTAAAGAAGCTACATTTTACAGCTATTTTAGAGAAAAATGTAGCTAAGGTACAGCTACAATTTATTTAAAATAGCCTAGCACAGCTACAGCTACGAGAAAATGTAGCTTAGCTAGCTACTGCCCAGCTCTGCGAGATGGTTACCGCAACGTCGTATTTCTTATCGCGAAAAGATGATTTCACCTTTGCCTTCAGGTGATATTGTTCAGCGATTTTACAGTCGTATAAATCCATTATAAGGTTGCTAATCACGTACTGCTTTCCTCTTCTGAACGGCTTCTCTTACAGCATCAGATAATATTTCAGCATCCTCTTCATCACTTGTATTGTGATATGTCTCTGTAAATTAAATCATGGTTATTAATCGAAAGATATAATATTTTTAAAAACCATTGTTTATTTAAGACTTATGGTATTCCACATAAAATTATCTAAATTCTCTGCCTACAATAAAATTGCTTAATAAAGTTGTTCTTAATCGTCATATTTTAAAATTAAATAAAAAGTGGAAAACCAAACGTTAATTATTATTTTTTAATATTCTAAAATGTTCCACAAAGTGCACACTACAAACTCCCTTGCATTTATATTCTAGTTGTATGAACGATTATTGATGCAATAAATTATTGTAAGTATATAAATTGATACGAGTACATTATATTATATAACCTAACATTCAAATAAGTAATTACTACATTCTGCTTGAAACTAATAATAGATTAGAAAAATCAACAATCAAAGTATGTATTTAATTTACCTGTTGATGTATATTGAACACTTTCAACTATATAGTAATAAATATGGCCTTTGTTGAAATGCTTCGGAATATCCACAGACGGAAAAGGTAGCCACTGAGCTGCAGAAATTTTACTATTATCCACAGTAGAAACAACTCCAGAAGATCCAGGCATTTGTTGAAGTTTTAATTCATACCATTTTCCTTTATCAACTGATAATATTTGCTTGTCCGGCATTGATGCAGTTCCTACACCTGTAATATAAAAATAAAAGATCATGTAGGTAGTTAATTATTGTATAATGGACAATCGAAATAGCCACTTTGTAATGAATACCTTATTTAATATTATTAAAAGATATTTACCTGGATATTAAATCAGCCTTGTTACCACTTCTTTTCAATCCTCGGCTCGTCGGCATTCTAACCACCGTTTCAATTCTACAACGGAATGATCCTCTACGTTCGGTAAGCGAAATTTAGCACCCGGCACATCATCTTCCGTTAAAATAACCATAGTTAAATAAATAGTTATAAACAAGTATAATATTTCAACACAAAGCTAACTTGATTTAACAACTCACACAACAACTGTCAGTTTGTACTGATAGTTCATGTCTTGCACACGGCGCTAGTATCGCATGACGTCATTAGTAAAATCATCCATTTGTACGTAATACCGTTGATTGAAAAATACAAATAGATTGGCAACCTAATGGATATATTCGTTTCACCGACATGTCTGTGAATCTGGAGACCTATTCTGTAACTTTAGCAACAGGTAGTGTTGCTATACGTCATCGTTTGAGTGTTGTTTGATCCCGGATATTCTCGGAACAGGGCCCTGATTCTGTAACTTGCGTGAGCATTTACGACATCAATACTAACACAAATTAGTCACATGTATACAGTATGCCATCTATTAGAGATCTGAAGAACTACTAGTTATGACGTCATACATTGCGAGACACGCAAATATAGTTGCGTGACCTACAGAGGTCCTGTTTCTTACTTGCGTGACTACCCATCTCACTTTAATTCTGTAGTTGTCTCGTATTGCTGTCATTTTGCGCGTTTTGTTGTTTTATTTTTATTGTTATATTACATCTTTTGTTGTTTCTTGTTATTTTTAATTTGTTTTTATTTTTATCGTTTCTTTTTAGTGATTAAATAATTCACAAATGTAAGTGTATCATAATTTGAGGTTATCAATTTACCTTATTATTTGGTTTATAATGCTAAAATTGTTTCAGATTATACCTAGTTCTCCTCATAATGGCTTTAGCTGGCATTTTTATAGCTTTAGCTGAGGAGGAGATATTAGAAGAAAGGTATGATATCCGAATAATACGTAGAAAGTTGAGGGATGGATAAAATCCTTTCGAAATGATGAATACAGAATTTTTTTTTAGATTAAGCAAAGAAGCCTGTATGACATTGACATAAAAACCTAATGCATAAAATTCCCCATAAAAGTCACTAGGAACAAACAGTGACGTCATTTAATGTAGTCACGCAAATGCTCACGCAAGTTACAGAATAAGGGCCCCTGGTCGTGATTTTCGTCTAGTAACTTTATTGTGTCTATGTTGTTGGGGAAATTACAGTGGGTTGGTCATGCCTTTAAAATCTGACATTTCCTCAAAACGTGTAACAACCGCATAAATTAGTCAATAAATATACATATTTCAGATTGAAATATTGTAGTGAAAAATGAATATATTCACATTACTCGATTACTCGTAGTAAACATATCCTCTGTGGATGTAAAGACATAAATAAATGTTATATAAAAACAAAACATTAGATATAAAAACTCTTTTATTTTTAAAGGGACAATAATTCTCTACAATACAGCGACACTTGTGATAATAAATACTGGATACCTCTCCTTCGCATCATTATTCTCTTCGTCGGTTTTCGGAAACTTATAGGTCGATTCTGTTCACATCTGTAAATCTTACAGAGCTGTAAATCTGTAAATAATGAACAAAATCGCAACAAAAACTGTCACTCTAATGTACAATTTTATATTAATCAACAAAAATAGATGCGTTATTGACAGGTTTTACAGATATGTAAGACTTACAGATGTGAACAGAATCGATCAATTAATCTATATCTTCCCGAGTTGAAGAACTATCAAGTTGAAACTCCTTCAAGACCTTCCTACAACCGGCTGGCTCATAACGTGTCAGCAAATTGTTTCTTACATTTCGATGGTAACAGCGAAAAAATTTAATGCTGTTAAAACCTAGAAACGTGAAATAATTTTAGGTGACTATTTTAAATACGTAAACAAATATATATATTTTCTTACTCTGAGATGTGGCGGAATTCTTGTGTTCCTTTGGCCGATTTCCATACGTGAAGACAAAACTTCGATTATATATCGGCAAGCTTCTTTATTTAATCTAAAATTCGCCACAAATTCTCTGACACACCGAAATGATCTTGAGCATCTCTTAGATTTTATCTCAGTAGAGCAGCTTCTTCCAACTCACATCCAGTTCTTCCTCTTCTACAACTTGGAGATAAGCATATAATAATACCATCCGAGATACCATCTAAAGAAAGATTATAATATATTATATCAGAAAAAAGTTTTTTTTTTGTTAGCGAACCATTGTTTATGTTATTGTATCAATATTTACACAAAAAAATATTTTTAATATCTTTATTCACTTTTGAATAGTATATATAAAATTCACTTTGCAATAATAATAAGAAAATAATTATATTTTCAACCTACCTCAGAAAAATAAAAGATGATATAAACACAATTTGAAACTTAACTTATTGACAAACTTTCACTCACGAATACCGCCAACAAACTGTCAAATCAGTATTGCTATGTCCATAACACTACCTACATAGGTGGTGTTATCCCTCCTACTTTTTTTCAAGATTCTTCACCGAGAGTGACGTCATATAGTTCGTACTCTGTCTGACATTATCGTGCGCGCTCTTTCCAAAATGGCCGTATCAACACGATATCGGTGTTGCTAAAAGTTACAGAATAGGGGTGGTTGTATTTTGCTAAAATGCAGGGGTTTCACTGTTTTTAAATTGTTTCGGAATATCTCGGCAAGTTTCGTTCGTAATAGCTCCGTCTTCCGCATGTTGCAAGCTCGGCGCTCGGCTAGAGGAAGACTTGTGTTGCGATGCTTTTGTGTTTTCTGCTTGGCAAGAAAAATAAATGTTGTGGAGTGGAATGACATTATGAGAGAGATGACTGATTAAAAATTAAAATTGAATGAAAATAAGAAGTTGCAATTTACAATTGTAATAAAATTTACAGAATTACTTTTATTTTTAGAAAAATTATAATATATTTGATATTTAAAAAATATTTGAACAAGTGTAGAATAGGAAAAATATTACAAGATATATACTATAAATTTTAATTTTAAAGTACAAAGTACATAATAATTACTCGAAATGTTATATAAACAATAGAAAAAAATACATTCAGATTCAAACATATAAATATGAAATAAATAATATTTTCTTCATTTTATACTCATAATTATAAACTTTTTAAAATATTCAATTTCCTATTAGATTTTTTTTGCTTTTAATCGTATCAGTTTCCCAACGCAAACATTTTAATATTTTTACTCTTATGAATAAATCCAAAATATAAAGTTTATGGTCAGAGCAGTCCTCTAATCAATTAATATATTTAGATGTGTCATAGAAAACTTTCTTTAAGTCAGGTTAGAACAATGTTTCTTTGAGTCGTAAATGTCGTGAAACATTTGAAGTTCTTTCATTATGTTTACTAAACAATCTGCTGGTCGCTTAATTTCATTTGTTTTGCCGTAGTCTTTTAATAAAATTAATATTTCATTTTTTTCATTCAATAATTCATCCTTCTTTTGTAAAGACTCTGCACATGAATCACAGTTAAATTTTTTCAAACATCGGTACACCAAGTAGCTAACAAAATAAATGAAAGAACATTCTTCTAGAATTTTCAAATTAATTTTTGAATCTTCTTTTCTATTTTTTCAACATTTTAACAAATATCAGTACTGTCATCTTCATTGCTGTAATCTCAATTACATTAATTGTTTCCAGGTTAATTTTATCTGTGTCTGTCAGAGAAACTGGGAGCATTTCATCTACGCCAGGTTCACAGTTACTAGCTGAATTCACTTTATCTAATATTTTAATACGCATACAAAGTTGCAAAGATTGACGGAATTCTTTAGCAGTGGGATTAGGGTTATAACCGGCTCTGTTTCTTATAACGGAAAACTGATTTTCAAGAGCATCTTGTTGAAATCTGCTTGTTAGAAGGAATAAATAATTTTCTTTTTTAATGTCCTCAAACAAATTCAATATGCCACGTATAGTTTGAACCATACCATCAAAACAATAAATATTCTTTCTTTCCTTGCCATCTTTATTGAATAATTTACAATATTGTATAGTTCGTTCAGACGGCAGTGTAATTTTTGATTTTTGACGCATGTATTTGTACAGCGATGGAGATTTGTAAAAATAAGACAAAGCGACTTGTTTTTCATTTTCACTCCACTGAGAACGGTGTTTGTGCTTCAATTGCATATTAACTAACGTTTGTACGTCTTCGGGTTTGGTTTTTAAAACGTCAGATATTATGGATTTTTGATTCAATATTTTTTGTTTCAAACGGTAATTCTGTGATTTTTTGCGTTTAATAATATGTGTTTGATTTTTTATTGTCACACGTAGTTTTCTTTTTCGGGGAGATTCTTTTGTAGGCGAAGGAAAAGTTAAAGACACCGGAGAAGATTTTTTCGGAGGGCTTAACTTATTTTGTTGCATTTTCTTTGTTGGAGTTATACGAGTATAATGAATTTCATCTGGCGTAGTTCTGTCGTCCTCTGATTGGATTCTTTTCATATCTAAATAAGTTCTCTTTATTGGTTGTTTTACTGTTAATAATTCTGGTTCTGAAGAATGAGATGAATAATGATACGGAACTGCATGTTTCACCAGGGTTTTTCGTTTAGAATTTGAACTACCCATAATAAATTTTGGGTCAAAATGAAGTTCGCATATTTTACTTTTAGATAATGCATCGTCATTTAATGAAATTTAGTATTTCCACTGTTTTCTATCCACTTTTGCACAACATCAGGATGTGATGTAGGTAATTTAAAAAAACTAATTTCTTTATTAATTCGATCTTCCATATTGCAGTTTATATACGCACAACGGTGACTGCTGATATTCAATGTCATTTTAAGCAAATGATGCTGAAATTAAGAATTTTTTAAGTAAAAAATAATAAAAGATCTTTTTTACATCATACATGTAGTTTACTATTAAGTTTCAGTAGTTTTTAATTTTATATAAACATTTTTTTAATTAATGTTTTATATTGTTAAATAAATTCTAAAGTTTCAGTAGTTTTTAATTTTATATAAACATTTTTTTAATTAATGTTTTATATTGTTAAATAAATTCTAAAGAATAAAAGATATTTTACGTATGTAATAAATACTCAAAACTCATTTTTATATTAATTTATTTTATTCAATTTTGAAGTTTTAAACTGTCATTATTAACTCCATAGCAACAACTATAAGTAACTGTTTATTTGCTAGTGTTTTAAAAAAAATTAAATCACTCACACAATTTTATCTCACTGTGCAACAAATAATACATTTAAAATATCACCAGGCACAAAAATAACACTAACCACAGTCTCTTGAGACAGATCAGCCATTTTCATTATTTTTACGACACAAATGACACGAAATAAAGCTTGTTTATAATTTATTAATCAACGACTTGACGTCTGTCAACGACGATTGTCATGCACTGCCTACTAATTGATTAGTTTATTTTGTCAAAATTAAATATTATAATGGTTTTTATTATTATTTCGTCAAAATTTAATAAAACATTGTATAAACCACGTGAGTAAGAATGTTTATTCACTCGAAGAAATTAACACACTCGCCCTTCGGGCTCGTGAGCTAAACTTTCTTCTCATGATTAAACATTATCTTAGCTCACTTGGTGTATTATTTTATGAATGTGCGATATTAAAGTAAAACATGCTCTTAATTAGCAAGGCCGGTTTAAGGACTAGCGCACCTTTTCAAATCTATTTTTAAAAAATCCTCTGTTGAAAATTGAAATTTTTAATTTATTATTACGCACGTGTGTGTGTGAAACATTTAAAACCTAGAATTTTATAAAACGAATGTATCGTAGCGAAGCAAACACACAGTAATAATTAAATATAAAAACATAAATTCATATTCGCGAATTAATTTCGACGTTCGCTGTGATAATGTTTACTGTACGTGTATATTGTTTAGCTATATTTTGAATACATTGCAGCGTCAATTTAAAAACAGTGCGCGCTATTTGGGTGATCCTTTTGTCACTTGCCGGCCGCACATGTAGAAGTTTGTATATACTCGTACATACATATATTTCAATAACTAATTGTTCATGTTTGAATGACACAAAACATTATTTTCTCCTCAACATTTCGCGGCCCCTAAAATTTTGTCGCCTTAGGGGATTGCCTATGATGGCCTAATGGTAATTAAACTGGCCTTGTTAATTGACACGTGAACACTGATATTTTGAATCAAAATATTATTGTTATTACTCTTGTCCCAATGGTTTTTGATAAATTATTTAAAAAATTCAAAAAAAAAATTAAATGCATTTTCTACTATTAACTAAATTATAAAATTAAACTAAAAATAAGTAAATCAGACAATTAAATTTAGTTCGCATATATCCAAAACCAACCCTACAAACATATCAAGTTAAACCCAAACCTATAAACACAATACCTCGTAATTCCCATTATACTTGACACCTGTCAACATTCCAAGTTTTCTTCCTCTCTTTCCGTTCATCCATCTATTATCACTTCAATTATAATTTTCTGTATACAATCCCTCCTTATAATATTATCAACAGTTTCCACGAAACTACAATTCTCTTTAAATAGGTATTATTTTCTGGATACAATTCCTCATTAAAATATTAATAACTAGTTGAAGGAAACTACAATTTTGAATACTCTCAGAAGGAAAATCTTTCATAAAGTTTGTATCCTTTCACTTCTTGGATGTTTTATCAGGCCAATTTCGAATGACCATACTTCTTTCTTTTCTAGAGTCTACAATTTCAGGGGCTAATTATTAATTTAGATAAAAAAAATTTAGTTTCCTCAACATATTCTGAACGAATGTTTTATAAATAAAAATTGTCTCAATTGCTTTAGTTATCTTGACGGCAAAATCACACTCTGACCGTTCAGTGATAAAAAGTTGCCCTTGCATCTGGTAATAATAGTTATGATTTCTTTTTAGCACAAGTCTACCATCAACCAAATCACAACAGAATGTTTTCATTTTTGTTGGTGGTTCTTCTGGTTTCAAATTTCTGACTGAATATAGGCATTTAATTTCTATAATTTTGTTTGTACCAACCAACCCATCAAGTGACGCGCCTAAAAATCCAAATTTTTTTTTCGTGTATACAAAAAAGGCCACATTGCATAATGTTTTTCCTATATGATTTTCATATGCAGCAACCGCGGTTTGTTCCTGCATTTTCCCCCATTCTATAGCCGGCGTTTGAAAAGAATGTAGGTGTAATAATCTTTGTACTAGTGGACCAGCTGAGGACTTGCGTTTACATACTTCGCCAAAGTGTGAAGCTGTTAACCGGATTTTTTTGTCAATCACCCATTTTTTGTTATGTGACTTCCCAACCGTTTCCCGTTTAATTATTTTACTTACTTCAGCTGTTACACATAGCTTTTGAAGTAGCTTTTCAATTGCTCTTTGTAAAATATCAGGATTCATATCTGGTTTTTGACAGTTTTTACCATAATCAATATTTATTTTGTAAGTCCCATGTAAAATATTGGATTTTATATTTTTTTTCACTTTCTTGCAATTTTCTTAATTTACTTTTTTCGACGTTTTATTATTGACTTTGTATGCTTTCCTGGACTAGCCCCAATACCATCTCTCCAAACATTTGACACTCATTTGAGTCCAAATTGGTAACATAAAGCTGCGCCGTAACATCTAACATTGTATGAATTCCTCCTACCGTAAAAAACTTGTGTGCCTCCAGTAAATCTACTGACTAAATGCATGTATTGTTGCGCCCTTACTTGTCATGTGATGCAATAATGAGGAAGAATTGTTTATGAGTAAGTTCATTATAGTATTTAGTCGAATTTTGACATCTGTGGTACACATTATTATAAACTTTTTTTGTACATACTTCTTTTCTGCACTGATCGTGTTGCCCAAAACAATGTTTGCCCACATTACATAAATCGTATATTAAATTTAGTTCTGATGGATTGGTTGCTTTGTTGTTTAAATCTATACTTCTAATGCAATATTTGCAGATTGTCGTAATTTTCTCTTTAGTTAATATTTTTCGTGTATGACTGACCGTATTTGTATAACTGTGTAATTGCTTCTTTACCCGTTTTACTAATCGATTGGTACATTCTACCTTTTTAATTTGAGCACTATATGGTATATTTTATATAATTTTCTTATCTACACTTGAGTCGTTATTTCCAACAAACTTTGTGTATCGTAACTTATACATAGATTCACTATTCTTAAATCTCTCGACAATAATATTAGCTTCCATTTCTGGTGATAACCGGTCCAATTTGCGAAGCATACATGAGTTGGCGTTGACTCATTTCTTATTTTTGCAATTGCGCAAATACTGAAATATATATTTCTGACTCCCAAGAATAGAATTTGTTTAGTGTAATATCCTATAATGATGCTAACGCCGGATTTGGCAGAATAACTGTGACCGTAACTTCTGTGGGACCACCCTTATTGCACTATAACTGTGCACATACCAATATCTTCACACATTTGACCCGTCTCTTTCGCATGTTCCCACTCTTCTTTAGCAGCTTTACTCATTGTTTTAGCTAGTTCTTTCAGCCAGATTTTTCCATTTTTTTTTTTGTAACAATTTCGATATGTTTTAGTAGGACATAACAGGAATTTCCATAATACTAATAACATCCTCAATATCACTTAACCCTTTGCCAGCATTTATAGCTTCCCATAAATATGTTTCATTGATTATTTTTCTGTCCTCAGTTGGATCGGTGTTAATATGCTTACTGCATTGCAAGAAGTACATTTGAAAACTAGGAGCGTTTCCAATCGTTGTTTTTCATAATCGATTGAAAAATATCATTTCGATTTTGTTGGGACATTGATGGTCTTTTAATTCCCTACATTCTGTTATCAGATGGGCGATGTTAACAATGCGTCTTCCATTTAAATTTCTAATTTTGGGGTCACATCCAACGGGTCGAACAAATTCAAATGGCATCTATCTACGTCAATGCAATAATACTCCAGACGTCCATTTTCTTCATTGCAGAGTTTTTTTCTATAATCCCGTTCATATTAATATCGAATATATGTATATAATTTGAAAATAAAAAAAAAAATACTTAAAATTCAAAATAATCATAACGTACTTGCTGCACTTCAAATTCGGGTTGTAAATTTTGTACGAGACTGAAGTAACTTATGTCTCTTTTCTAAAGTTTCTGGTTTCGCTAAATGTGCTCTACGTTTAGATATTTTTTTAGGAATAAATTTCTTCATTTTTCCTAAATAAGAAATAGATTATATAATGAAAAAATCTGATGTGGCCAGCACAATACCTTCCGTCAATCCTGTGTATTATGTACAAATTCCATACATAAATTTTCTTGCAAAAGATTATAAATTTTTGGTATTATGTGATTCCCTTTCTCGGCAACTGAATTCCATACTCCTGATAACAAACAAACCACATGAAATAAGAAAATTATGAAATTTTGATTGAAAAATTATAACACTTGTCAGTTATGGACATAATTAATTGCTGTCATGTTGACACGGGTCAAAGTCTTGTTACTGCACGCGCCCCATACATAAATTTTCTTGCAAAAGATCCTATATTTCATTATTTCATTAACAAACTATGAAAATTGCACTTGACACTGACACCTTCTTCTTCTTCTTTAGTTTTTCCCATTCGTTAGGGGGTCGCTATTTTTTATTTTCTTCTTCCACTCATTTTTGTTTTGCGTGTCGTCCTCATTCAGTTCCTTTTCTCTCAAGTCTTCTACAATACAGTCTTTTCATCTTATATTTAGTCTTCCTATGTTTCTTCCACCTTCTATTAATATATTCATCTCTCCTCATGACATGTTCAAACCAATGTAATCGTCTCTCTTATATCTAGAAACTTCTAACACTAGAGTTACTTCCCTTATTCTTTCATTGATTTCATTTTATTGATACTGACATCTGTCAATTTGAATTACCTGAATATATTAGCAGTTTCCATGGTTAAGTTAGCATAGCTGGCTGAATTATGAAATTTATATAAAATTTATTATCGTTATTCTTCTTTAACTCTATATCTGTTGAATATCAAATATAAAATGCAATCAAATCGTATAGACAATAATATATTCTTTAAGTTATAATAACATTTAACTGATTTTTTCAAGAAAAACTGTTAAAATCTTCAAATAAGTGTACTTCCGGTTGACCAATTATAACCAAAATCTAATCAAGTCTGCATATGGTTGTAAGGAAGACGAATACGCAAGAATTGTAATTTTTGGAATTCTAGTATTGGAGATATCGTGCCCGAAAAAGCGTCCACACACACACACACACATACACACACACACACACACGCACACACGAACACACACACACATACAGACATCATCGTAAAAATAGTAAAATCGTATTGTAAAGACCCTAAAACGTGCTTATTCAATTAAAACTCACCACCGAATTTTTTGACCAAAGGCAATACCTTCCTTACCTAGAGGTGACGGAAGGTAAAAACCGTATACTACCAAAATTATAATGGTACCCTCTATATGTTTGTTCAACAACGAATTTCACACAGCGTAAAGTTCTTAAACGAAACGTGTTTTCTCGCTGGTTTAAAAAGATAAAATTGTAAATCGTATTGGTAAATTAAAAACACGCTTACGAAAGTGCGTGCGCACTTCCTTGCTTGTGTGCGTGTTTGCATGCATGCATGCTTGCATTCGTACGTGTGCGTACGTGTTTGTATATGTAAAATTATAAAAAAAATAATGGAAAATTAAAACATTTTTTTAGATGTTATGTACAAAATTATTAGCTGTCATTTTGACACGGGCCTCCATTTCTGCTTGCCAAGGTCAGCAAAGTCACATGACTCCTCGCGTCGTATCAAAAGGACCCAAACTAGATCTACAATAGTAATTCTTACTTTTACATCGAGATAAAGACGCTTTCTAGATATTCTAGATTGGGATTCCATAACCGGAAATGTGATGTTTTACTTTTTGAATATTTTCTGTTCTGGATTTGTTACTTGGGTCGTGCTTGCCGCTTTTATTATTTCCTGAGAACAAGTTTCCTTCTCCATTGTTCTTAAATGCGTGTTCTATTACTTCTTTACTTATGCAAAGCAATTTAACGAAGAAACTTTTGCAGACACGTAATACTGTATCAAGTGAAAAAAATAAGCTTTTGGACTTTACGTCTAATGGGCACATTACTATCTACATTATTTAAAATAAAATCTTTTCTTCGGTTGAAGTCACATTTCCAATAGTTTTTGCAAATTTCTAGCCGCGTTTTTGGAAGAATTTTGTTTGTACACTTAAAGCGACAGTTTGAACAGTCAATTGTCTTAGGTGTCTTTATTTCAATTTTTTGACGCTTTTTTTTCACTAACTAGGGTCAAATTTTTTCCAACGACTTTTTGTTTTATTCATTATGGTATTAATTTTACTATGTGAACGGGGTCAGTTTACAACTGCGTCTGTACAAGTAAAAATTCACTGTAAAATTTATTTGTATGAATAGTTGAAAACGTACCTTCAACTAAGTCGTCATCTGAGGATTCTTATTCAGGAACGTAATCCTTATTCTCTATTGAACAATCAGAATCTTCCATGAACACTCCCAATTCGTTAATAATGCGTTCTTGTTCCGAATTTATCTCTGACGACTTGTCATCCAGATCGTTGTACCCAGTTGAAAAGCCTGCTACTTCATCCTTCTTTTGAATCTAAATAATTACCTCTCACCAAATTTGAGTTCAAAATAGCAAGGTCGTTATGTACAGGAGTTTCCCCATCTTCCAATACCAAAGCAAAAACAGTCAATATTAACCCGCTGCTCTATTCAAATTTGACAAAACCATACTCATGTTTTTATGCTAGCTAATTATATGGAATCTAATCATATGGAATCTAATTCTACTTTCAAAGTAGATTCACCAGGCATATTTTTGTCCAACTGCGTGGTAATATCGTATACTTGCATTTGGAGATGGAATATCTTAAAACATACATCGACGGTTTTTGTGACTGATTCAACTTCAAATTTTATTTCGTTAAAGGATATAAGGTTTTACCTTTAAAATAACCAGTGCTTTTTTTGCGAACTAATGAAAACTTTTAATGCGATAACTTCTATATCGAAAATAATAAAATTAAGTTAAAATTATGGTGCAATTCTAAGCAGATTAATAAAGACTCGTAAGTTGTTCTCGTAAGACTCGTAGCGATTTACGGGTTAAGAGCTATTCTATGCAAACTGATTTCTTACGATCACTCGTAAATGTCTTACGATTTCTCGAAAACTTTACGATCAAAATGTGACTGGCAGTAGCAGTACGATTAGTGTTTAATATTTATAATTAGTGAACTTTGGGTCAACAAAATGAATCAAAATGTGAACATTTTGTATATTGCGCTACTAATTGAAGAAGAATATAACAGGTAATGTAAAAAAATGTGTTAATACATATATAATAAAAAAAATAACCTCATTTCAGAAACTACTTGCGTACATTGCGCAGACATATAAGAGATTTGGTAAACCCATTTGATGTTCCCGTTGCACATTTTAAACAAATATACAGATTGGATCAGCAATGGGCTATGAATTTTATTAGAAGTATTGAACCATTTTATAATCCATCAAATTCGCGAATTCCTTTACATATTAAAGTATTGAAACGTAGAAAATTATATATGTATTATAAAAATACTACTTTTGTAGGTCCTCACGGTGTTAAATTTTTTGGTAACAGGTTCATTCCAAAATCCAACTGGAGTGAATTTCTCCATATCATTCAGCCAAAGCTCTGTGAGTCGTATTATATACGAAATATGTAATTTAACAGCGACATATTTACTACCACAGTATGTTAAATTTCCGTCTACAAATGAAGAGCAAAATATAGTTAAAATAAATAGGGTAAATATTCATTAATAATCTTTTGTTATTCTTATAATGATAACGTAAATTATTAATATTTTAGATTTTATGAAAAGTGGGAATGTCGAGGTGTTTAGGTGTAATAGATGGGACGCACGTTGATATTATAACTCCACCTGTTACTGATGATGACCATCCCCCATTTGTCTATATTAATAGAAAAGGGAAGCATTCTATAAATGTAATGTTGGTATGTATTATCTTGTAGTGTATTGTATGTAGTGTATTTATAATTCAAAAGTATTTTTTTAAAGATTTGTGACTCCAACAATAGAATTATTGCATGTTTTGCACGATTCCCTGGTTCCGTTCATGATGCGGCAATTTGGCAGATGAGCAGTGTTAAACGTTTTTTAAAGCGAAATTATGAAAACCGTGATAATCAAACACATTTAATTGGTTTGTGTTAATTACACAAATTTGAATGGATAAAATTTGTCTTAGTTAACAATAATATTTTTTTTCAGGGGACAGCGTTTATCCTTTGGGACCCTGGTTGTTTACTCCATTCGGTTACCCGGAGAAAATACTCCTGAAGCAAGATTCAATACGGAGCTGAGTTCTGTCCGAAATGTGATTGAGAGAACTAATGGCATTTTGAAAGGAAGGTTCAGATGTCTTTCGAAATATAGGATATTGTTGTATCACCCAACTCGAGCTTCAAACATAATCTATACGGGTTGTGTACTTCATAATATTGCACTAGATGCAAATCTAATATTAGCAAGAGACGAAGTAGAATATGAAGATCCAGACGAATTGGTGCCGAATATTGCCACAGATATTAAAATAAATGTGCCAATCACATTAAAGGAATACCGTATATTGTTTGTTTTCAGATCCAGACGTTGGCAATGATTTATATAATTTAGGGAGAGCAGCAAGAGCTGAATACATAAGGAACAATTTATAATAAATTCAGGAAATAAAATAGTACTATTATTACACATTTTTTTATTTTATTTGATTGACAATATACTTCTGGTACAATCACACAACTTTGGTATTAAAAATCTAAAATAAAATTGTAACCCAGTTAAGAAAATAAAGGAAACATTCTATAGAAAAATTAAATGAAATATAGTTATAAACCTATATAATTAAGCATAATATACAATTTAAATTTCAAACTTAAATTCGGGATTATGAAATTTTATTTTTGTTATTTCTAATCGTAATTTGTTTGGTGTGACGTGTAGACAACCTCCAAGATGATACACCATGGGCAACGTTCTGCTTGCACAGAGCGGCTAATAGTCTATACAATTGGCGACCGAACTGGACATAATGTCCCTCCCGATCAAAATCCGAAATATTTGGAAGATAAGAAGACACACTAGGAAGACAGAACTAGCCATTCCGGCAACGCTTCACTGGTTAAGTTCATCAGACACAGAACTATGAGATTGCCTTGTATTGTATTACAATTTATATATTTCTGTAGCCATACGTAAATAATAAAAATCGTAATTTGTTTTTTCCAACTCCAGTTTTTCTTGTTTGACCATTATATAACTATCAGCAAATTTATTCTACATAGAATTAAATTCTGCCAAGTTATTGGTTGAATCTTCATTAATTTCTAGTAATATCTCTGTTAACATAGATAATACTTGAGGTCGGGGTAGTTTTATTAATTTATTGTTTAGAATTGATTTCAGTAATCACAGGTACGGGATTTATTATGTTACTATTTGGTTCACAATTAGTTATAATATTATTTCCGGCATCAAATCTGTTATTCGTATCTATGTGTACCCCAATTATTCTCATTTTCAAATTCTAATAAATTTGTAATATTGAAAATGGTATTTTTATTGCTCTCGTCACAACTATTTTTTGTTAAATCATTCTCCAATGGTATAATATTGGATTCTATCCCTTCATATTTTGTATTTTTTTCATTACCGGTGACACTAATTTTACCCCACACAGATGAAGCGCGTTCCTCTAATTCATTATGAGTGATGTCCAACTGTGGACCAGAACCAGTTCCTTTTATATGGTCGGACTTTTTCCTGTAATTTATTCTTTGTAGAATACTTCCAGTCAGTAAATCGCTGAAAATATAAACATACAAATATGACATTCACACCACTTTCAACATCATTTACACAAAAACACACTTTACCTTCTTCCATTCATCAGATGTTAATTTTGGTCCATTTCCAATGGCATTTAGCTTATTTGATAGTTCCTCCCATTTTTCAGACAGATAATTGTCGCCTAATATTAGATTTATAGTTCATATTGTTCTCGTGTCGTATTCATGGTCCTTTTCCTCTTTTTATTCTTTTTTTGGGCATTACAATCCATGGTGAAAGTCATGCTACAAATAAAATTTTAGGTTAACACTAATTACAAAGTACACACAAAATATATAAAAATATTGTTTTAAAAACAGTTCAATATGTTAATATAACAATTTCTTTTAAATTGAAATTAAAAACTTACCTTATAATTATTATATTTAATGAGTATAACGTACACACAAAATTGACAGATCCAATCTATAAATACTTGACATATAGCAATGAAGTTAGACACCGATCGTAAAGTAATGACGTCACTCGTAAAGGTAACCCCGTAACGCTCGTCAGTACAGATATCTGCATAGAATTGCATTCATCGTAAATCTGTAACTTGACTTCTTACGATTATTTCGTACACTACAGTTTTACGATTTCTTTGTAAAATTGCTTAGAATTGCACCATTAATCTTTAATTACCTTCGCTGTCTCATGCACAAATATTTACATATTTCTTTCGAGCTAATTTTGATAACGAATGACAAAGCTATGGCCACGTATCAGAACAAATTCTCTTTAATGTATCAAAATGTAATAGCTGAAAAATAAACTATATTACATGCAAACATACGAATGTCGATATCCTATAAAAAAGTGAAACTTATGACTTCCCAAGTTATACATAATATTAGCTTCAGATGTTTAAAAGTCTACATTGAAGTTATATTTTTTTTTTTTTTGTACTTACTAATCGATATCCTGTTCTTCTATTTAATGCGAGAAATGTGTCAAAGTACTCAACAGTAGTTATATGTGCACACATTTGAAATCTCTTTTCATGAGTTACAGTTCAATATTCCTTTTCCTGATTTTCGGGCTCAATACAAATTTTCAAAAAAAAATTCTGCTGCGAATCACTGTCTTGCATTATATTTGATTTCTCTATCAAATTCTTTTTTTTTCAACTTCACAATTTTCTGTATATATTTCCCCCTGAAAAAACACTTTCTCTCCCATGATTCGTTGAATAAATAAATAACATAACGTTTTAATTGAATCGAACATTAGCAGCTAAATTCTTATTACTTTTCGTTGCTTGCAGTTGTCCTTGCAGCTGTGTCTGTTCTGTTACACTGTTACAGTTGAAATTGTGCTGGTTGGGGTTGTGATGATTCCATTAAAGGTCGATTCACATTATCCGTTCCGTTGCCGTTCCATACCTGTTCCGTTCCGTTCCGTTTACATAAAATATTATTAGATTTAAATCAATGTATGTATACACATCTTCCGTTTCGTTCACATACCATTTCCATACAGTTCCGCTCAATATTGTTGCAAACGTATTTTTGACGGACAGGCTGAGAGGTGTTGGAAACAGTATGGATTGTGAGAACATACATGCGTTTTAGTTCCATACTTTATTAGATGCAGAGAGTAGACAGTGTTTTACAATAAAAACTTTTAAATATGAATGACGACAAATTGATAGTGTTGGTGAGGCTAAATGCGGTCCTGTATGATTTAGAAAATTCAAAATATAGTGATAACATCTATAAGGAGAAAATCTGGACGGCAATTGCCAAGAAACTTGGTGTCATCTACCAATTCTCTAAATAATGTAATATATTCGCTTTCAATATTTCTTTTCTTTAACATGTCACGTACCCAAAGTCGTCGATTATTTTTTTAAGCCAGCATCTTCATCTAATGCAATAGCAAGTAGGATAAGGTTTTCCTCAGACCACATTTTACTATTACTTTCATCTAAATGAAACTGACCACTAACGGAAAATATGAACAGACAAGAATTTTATTGACGTATATGCAATGGTTATGGAACGGGAACGGAACGTATAATGTGAATCGATCTTAAATCAGCATAATATATCGGTATATCTACAATATCTAAACTTACAAGTATATTGTCATCAGCTACGTAAATTTGCCTGTTTGTACTGAACTCTGAATTATAAGTAGTAGTACTTGTACTATCCGTATTTGCGTTGTTTTCATTATTGACACCAACCTACAATACGCTAAAATGATAATCACCTTAAACAATAAACAAGGATTATTAGTTAGATGTAAAAATAAACAGGATTGCAGTCCAAAATAGCTATTTATGTAATAAGTTGCGAAATGATAGTGTTTTAGACACGCAACGTGAAATTTGTACGCACGAGAATTATGTAACCACCCATTACTATCGATGAATCATACGAGGCAAGATCTGGAATATTCCTAATAATATTCCGAGATTGTTTTATCACTATAACAAGACACCGCCATTCGGCGGCAATATTTGTGATGATTAGATTAAGTTAAATAAACTTTACTAGCTATTTTTATCATTGTGGAAAGACACAATGAATAACAATAATGTATATTAGATAAAACTAACATATAAAAACCTTGTATCAAAAATGTAATGTGCTAGTTGGTAATCTGTTAGCCGTAGGCTATGTACTATTCGTCGAGAAGCAAAAATAAAATTATTTTTAAAAGTTCAAATTGAGTTATTTCATAATTCGAGCGTCAGCGAGCGGTACAGCACGTTAAGTGTCTAAAACACTCATTTCGCAATGTTTTACATACAAGATTTTTTATAATTCCAAACTAAATATTCCATATGACATATTAAATAATTACATTTTTAAAATATGTAGTAGGTCTTAGTGTTGATAGTTCATCATGTAGAATCTTTTATATAAGAGAAACTAATTAATATAACAGAAAAATTAATACAAGTGTAAAAAAATGTCAAACATATATTTTTATTTTCATATAAACAACTCATTTTCATGACAACACATAACTACAAATAACATGGCAACACATAATAAATATATATCGGAATAGCTGTGACTCTCAACACTTAGACACAAAACAAAAATGCTATAGTTGCTATGAACTTATTTGTAAATAAAATTTTATTGACAGTAGAGCTGAAAAATTTGTGAGTCATTTTATGTTTAAAAAGAACTTAAAAATGAGTGATTCAGAGAATTCTGATATCGAAAATGCTACAGAGGCTGCTATATTTACGTTAATTCCCGAAAAATCCAGGAAATTATATGAAATTTGTTATAACAAATTTGGAAGTTGGTGTGAACAGAAAAAAGTGTCTACCATTACAGAAAAGGTGACTAGCATAATTATTTTTCCGAATTATCTTTAAAATTGAAACCTTCTACTTTATGGAGTAACTACTCAATGCTTCGCACAACAATTTATCTTAACGAAATGTGGATATTAGTAAATTCACGAATGTAATTGCATTCCTAAAAAGAATATCTAATGGTTACAGACCTAAAAAGGCCAAAATTTTTACAAAACAAGAAATTGAAAGATTTCTTAGGGAGGCAGATGATGAAGAATATTTATTAATGAAAGTAGTCTTGATTGTTGGTATTTCTGGAGCCTGCAGAAGAGAGCTTACCTATTTAAATGTAGATGACGTTGAATATTCTACTTCTTTCATTAAAATTACTATTCCCAAAACAAAAACCAATATTTCAAGATTATTTGTAATAACTGGAGGTAATATGGATGAATGGATGGCATAAATTTTGTGGAAGTTTTTCGCAAGTATGCCAATCTACGTCCTTCCAATGTTAACCATCGACGATTTTTTATTTTCTACAGAAATTCAAGGTGTGGTGTGCAACCTGTAGGTATCAATACTATTGGTGCTGTACAAAAAAAGATCGCTGATTTTCTCGGTGTTTCCAATGCTAGTGAGCAGGGCTTCGAACCCGAACCTGAACCGAACCAAAACCGGAACCAAACCGTAACATTTTAGCGAACCCAAACCCAGAACCGAACCTCAAATATATTTTTCATTGAACCCGAGTCGGAACCGAACCGGTTAATAAAATTCGGGTTCAGGATTCAGCTCCGATTCAGGTTCATTTTGAGCTCTAAACGTAGGCGTAATCGTAATGCAACCCATAATCGAGGTCTGTTTTGTCTGTTTATGAAAATTGTGTTCGGGTTCTTGTCTCGCGTAAATTCCGGCTCGCATGTTAAATTATTTCTATATTTATGATTGTTATTCAAAAAACATTAATTCAATTTTCATTATGTCGAACCGAACCTGAACCCAACACCTGAACCCGGAACAAAACCGCAAATTGTGTTAATGTTTGAACCAGAACCGCACCCGAACCCATCTCTCAAAAAACAAATTAACCTGAACTTGAACCGAACCCAGTTTTTGGTGGGTTCGTTGCCCTGCTAGTGAGTATACAGGCCACTGTTTTAGGCGGTGCTCTGCTACCTTCTTAGCTGATGCGGGAGCAAATATATCAACGCTCAAAAGACATGGGGGTTGGCGTTCTACTTCTGTTGCGGAGGCATATATAGAGAATTCTATAGAAAATAAAAAGGAAATCGGAAAGAAGATTCTAGGGGAGAAAGAAAACACAGTCAAAAAGCTGAAACTATTCACAAATAATATTGTGGATACTGAATTATCTTCACCTGAAATAAACGTTCAAGTCCTTCAGGAGGAAGAAAAACCGATCGTTAAATATTCAAATAATATTGAATTTAGTAATTTAACATCATGTATTATAAATATTTATAATAAATAAATAATTAATTATCAATATCTTCAATTTTTCTTTAAATGTGATTAGTTTTGCGCACTAGTGCTTAAAAGTATTAAAAACAGTCATTTCGATACTAAAATAACAATCGAAAAGACGTTATTATGAAACGAAATTATAAAAAAATATTTTTAATAAATTTTAAAGCGTTTCAGTTCAAATATAAAAAATAAATATATAATAAAATAAATAATAAATAAAAAATAAAAATATTCTGTACACTGACACTGAAAGGGTTAAATTGTCAAACGTCAAACCTGAAATTTCAATATAACCACAAAAATTCTTTTACTTAATAAATCTCGCGCGATTTTTTAGGAAGTAGATTATTTACAGTAGTCTGAGCTATATTACGTAGCTCAGGCGGAGTGCAACTGATTTCATTTTCCATGATTACACTAAATTCACTTAAATTTGTTCGTAAATATTGAAATGACATGAACTTTCAAATAATAATTGAATGTGGTCAATTCAGTGTTGGCAACTACAACATTTCGCTTACAAATTTCCCTAAATCAACTCGATTTAATATTAACAGTTTTTTAAAAATATTTTAGTTTGCAGAAGGCGCAAAATCTAAAAAATAGTATAAAGAATTCATTTTATAAGACTTTTTTCGCACTTGTCATTTAGAAAACTCGCTAGCGCTCGTTTTCTAAACTTTGTCGCGTGCGAAAAAACATATCTTATAAAACACGTCCTTTACTATACTATTATTTAGTCTGAAGTCTGAAGCCACCGTTTCGCTGCCACTTACAGCTTCATTAGGGCAAACTGGTGAAAAACATAAATTATCACATGTTTTACTACATTGAAAATGTGTTTATACTTACAAACTAAGGCGTTAAAAATAAATAAATATAAATATATTTTTTTCAAACATAATGTTATCGTCGAAAATTAAAAATTGTATGAAAATATTAACAATCGTCATTCAAAAGATATTAGCTTAATAAAAGGTTTTTTTGGCAGTGGCGATATTAACAGTTTTTGAAAAGTAGGAGACATCCTTAAAAAACAACAAAAATAAACCCTTATGATGGCTTCTGAAACAATTTGCAGATTCTACTGTATGATATTCTGTTCCACTGAGTATTGACCGACAAACTCGCGGTATATTTTCCGTTTGTCCCAGATAAGCTGGACGAAATGGGGTGGTTGGGCAGGTTTGTCACGCCTTACGGTTTTCAGCGGCATTGTGGCATCTTTTGCGGACTAAATAGCTGTGGTGAGTACAGTTACGATTTCTATTTCTGCCGGTGTTTGGAGGACTTCTGGTGCAACTGGGACCGTATCTTCTATTTGCAGTTGGAAGGAGGACCAGTCCGTGTTCTTGTGATCCTTCACAAGGCAGAAGCGCGGAGCAAGCTGGGGGGTCCGGATGAATGGTTGTAACGTGCTTCGCGCAATGCGATACATAACTCACTCTAGATGGTTTGGTGTGCGGCCGCCAGCTTTTAAATAGTGGAGACAGGCAGGGTTAAAACCCCATAAGGATTATAAGGGATGAAAGGCGCCACGTAATTTGCCTGAAAACGACTGAGGGTTGATAAATAAAAAGGGAAATTTAATGAAACAGATTTTAATAAATGTAAAATTTAAAAATGTGCAGAAAGCACTGCAAAAATTGTATAATAATGTACAATGGAAGAATGTAAAATAATAAAACCAATAAATAGTAACTGTACCAAAATATAAGTTGTATCCGGAATCTCATAACCCAGTTTCGAGCTCAAGCATAACATCTAGCGCGGGCAGGTACATGCCAGTTGGAGCGCACGCACGTTCCAGAGTTACAAGTCACGACAATGGGCAAAAATGCAACAAAGTATAATATCGAAAATGCGAATCTATATACAAATATATTTCCAACAATACTGCTTACATTGCGCTGAAAGGCTCCAATTTACAAATACAAGAATTTCAATTGACTATAAAAATGAATACACAAAAAAAAACTAAATTATACAAAAGTTCAAAAACTTATTATTCTGAACAACGAAGCGCAAAATATTTTTTTACCGCGAGGACATTAACAACCGTCCTCCTAAGACAACAAAGAAACTAAGTTCTTTTCTCGCAACAAAAAAAATCTGTTGTGGCCAGCACAATACCTCTCGCCACTTCCGTTTTTGGTTACATACGTATAGGGCGCGAGCATTCATGTGAAATTGTTGGCCTTGACAAGCAGATATGGGGGTTCTGTCAAAATGACAATTAGTAATTTTGTATATAATGTCAAATGTCAGAATTTTTCATCAAAAATTCCAAGATTTTCTAAATTCACGTAGTTAGTTTGTCATACTTGACCTAGAGAAGCAGATATGGAGGCCCTTGTCAAATTTACATAAATGTCAAATGTCTTAATTTTTCACGTGGTTAATTTGTCACCAGGAATGTGGAATTTACTTATCGAGGAAAATAAACCACATGGAATTGGAATATCACGAAATTTTGGATGGAAAATTGACATTTGACATATATGTACATAATTACCAGCTGTCATTCTAACTCGGGCCCCTATATTTGCTTGTCAAGTCCAACAAAGTCACATGACTGCTCGCGCCCTATAAATTTCTCATGTCTTTTCTTTATGTTTAGATTATTTTTATAATTAAAAAAAAATATTTTTTGAGGAAGTTTTCTCCTATACTTCTAAATGTTCGAATTTCTTACAATTTCTTGACGAGATTTCAGATAGGTATATGTATATAGCTATAATTTTAAATATTTAATTGTTATTATTGTTATACAACAAGAAATAGTAAACTTGCCAATATCTCTGAAAAATTCTTCAATGTCAGTTAAACTTCTTCATTTAACGTAAAAGCGTATTTTGACGTTTTACTACTATGTTGCCAAAAAAGAATATCTAAGATTTATTTTCAGCTAAAATCTATATAAAACCATATTCGTACTATGGCAAATTCTGAATCGGTTCTTATCCACTGTCATGTGTTTAGTTAAAATAGATTTAAGGTCAAATTTTAGAATAGAGCTGCCAATATCGCCCAAACAGGTTTATGAACTACTGTTGGTTTTTGGCAATGACATTTTTGTGTCATTTACAAACATCTGATGGTTACTATAGAGTTGTTTAGGCTCTGAAATGTATTACAAATTATTTTATATTATTATATACTATACGAGGTGTGTTCAAAAACTATCGCGAATTTTGAATTTTCGCGGGTTACGTATATTCGAATTTCGATCTTTTTGTGGCTTTATGTTGGTACTCATGTCTCTCACTTATGTCGACAAGCTCGGCCATTTTGAATGTTCACTTAATTGTTGACAGCTGCTTTGCTTGCACGTGTTTTGGATCGTCTTCGATTTTTACCTATTCAAAAAAATGGAACAAAGAACCTGTATCAAATTTTGTGTGAAAAACGAAATTAAGTGCGCGGATGCATTCCGAATGTTGACTGTGGCATACGGAGAAGCTACCTTGGACCAAAGCAACGTTTATCGGTGGTACAAAATGTTCTCAGAAGGCCGAGAAGATGTGAACGACGAAAAGCGTGCCGGACGCCCGAGCACTTCAACAACAGACGAAAAAATTAATGAAGTGGAGAAAATGATATTGGCCAATCGTCGAATCACCGTTAGAGAAGTTGCTGAGGACCTAAACATATCGATTGGCTCGTGCCATTCGATTTTTATCAATGATTTGGGCATGAGACGGGTCGCCGCGAAATTTGTACCAAAATTGCTCAATTGCGACCAAAAACAGCATCGCATGAACATTGCTAATGAGATGTTGGACTCTGTCCGCAACGACCCAAATTTGCTCCAGAGGGTCATAACTGGTGACGAATCGTGGGTTTATGGTTATGACGTGGAAACCAAAGTTCAATCATCTCAATGGAAGCTGCCGCACGAACCAAGACCGAAAAAAGCGCGCCAAGTTCGGTCGAATGTGAAAGTTTTGCTGACAGTTTTCTTCGATTGCAGGGGCGTGGTGCATCATGAGTTCTTGCCACAGGGTAGAACGGTCAATAAGGAATATTACCTGCAAGTTATGCGCAATTTGCGCGAAGCAATCCGCCAGAAACGCCCGGATTTGTGGAAGAACAAAAATTGGCTTTTGCACCACGATAACGCCCCTGCTCACACATCGTTGCTTGTGCGCGACTTTTTAGCCAAAAACAACACACTAATGATGCCGCAGCCACCGTATTCCCCAGATCTGGCTCCCTGTGACTTTTTCTTGTTCCCTAAACTGAAGAGGCCCATGAAAGGACGACGTTACGCTACGCTTGACGAGATAAAGACGGCATCGAAGGAGGAGCTGAACAAGATAAAAAAAAATGATTTTTTGAAGTGCTTTGAAGATTGGAAAAACCGTTGGCACAAGTGTATAATATCTCATGGGGATTACTTTGAAGGGGACAAAATAGATATTCATGAATAAATAAATAATTTTTGAAAAAACACAAAATTCGCGATATTTTTTGAACACACCTCGTATCTTCAAACCTATACGAGATATAATAAAATTTTCAAATGTGTCGAATAGAGAATTTTATGTTCTTTAATGCAAATAATAAAAAAATTCAAAAAAATAATATTTAGAATTATTTTTTTAAGATACTACTACTTTCGGTTTTCCAACTAGTACCAAAACCTATTCAACTCTTCCCATTAATGTTAGATTGAGGAACCCGTAGTCAAAAAGGTCTTTAGTATTATAGAATTTGAGAAATCGTGTCTCCAACAACCTCACACACACACACACATCCACACACACACACACAGACATCATTATAAAAATATTAAAATCGGATTCTATGGACCTTAAATCGTGCGTATTCAGTAAAATCTGGATATGCGATTTTTAGCATGAATCCAATACCTCTCTTAACGAGAGGTAAAAAGGTACTTATCTAAATTGCATGTTCGGGGTATTGTAGGCGATGAAGTAGGGCGATGGTGACGGCGGAGGACAGCCGCTGAGAACAATGTAGAAGGTGTCCACAACAATGGTGACGCTGACGGAAGAGTCGCAAATCCTCCAAGGAGAAATGACTTCCAGAACTCGAAAAAAGATGTTCGTGACACCACACGAAGACACCCACTACAATACACAAAACTGAAGTCATTCGAGCACCCCCGATGTCGTACAAATTCGCAACAATGGCGAAACCAAAAACTGGTTCTAAACAACAGTCGGGTACTCCACTCGCGTCAAAACTTAATCACCATCAACCATGTGCCAACACACTCGTTAGAGGAAGCGTAACTACCCCATAACAGAGCCAGTATCAGAATCCATGAGGCTGAAAACTTTTTCCGGAACCCAGAAGTTTAGCCGGATGAAGATGGCGCAAAAAAAATCAACCACAAAATAAAAAGAAGAAATACAATAAACACGAACCATCACGCCACTGGCGCAATTCGACAACTAATAACATGTCCATCAAGGTAAACAAATAAACTCGTATGTCGCCAAAGAATAAACTATTGAAACAAACACTAAATAGAATAGGAATAGGGCGAAAATAGACAGAAAAGGAATTTAGGTAAGTTACTAATTCAAAGTAAAACATATTTTACATAAATAAACACTATAGGAACATTTGAAATATAATTACAACCAAAAGCAGAGAAGCGAAACAGCAGGGAGGATTTATTGGACGAAACACTATAAAATATATAAAGTTACACGAAGGATGGACAGAGTAATAGTAACAATGCGACGAGGGAAACTATATTTAGATGATAGGAAGGTACGTATATATAGGGCAATAAGATTCTGGAGCAAAAATGTTATAGCGTGAATTTTAAACCGTAACATGGTGCTTTACGAGCACCGGAAGATGGTCTGAGGCTATGCTACAGCCGACTGTGGTGGCGTCTGCAAGGTTGTATAGCATGTTTTCTGTGGCCACGATATGGTCTATTGTGGAGGATCGAAGATTGTAGTTAATAGATGTTGGAGAATACCTAATTATTCTTTGAATAGGCAGCCGCATCATTGCGTCGATGGAGCGTCGCCCGTTGTCGTTGGTGGCTCTCTCACTAAAGCTGATGTGGCGAGCAATGAAGTTGCCGATGGTTATGGCTTGGCCCAGATTGCTAGCGAAAGCAAGGAATACCTTTGGAAGTGCTGTACATGGTCGGCAGTAGTAATAATGCACATGGATTAGGCTAATGGTTGCATGGACTGTACAGTCTATGACGTTCAGATTTTCAAAATTCGCCGGAATGTCCAGTAGTTTGCTTTTAAATTTGTTACGTACTACAAGTACGATATCACCCCAGCCGTCTGAATCGTGCTCCCGCCGATATGTTGTGCATATTAGGCCCATTATTATTTATACTTTTTATTAATGATGTCACACAAGTAGTAAAAAATTCTAAATGTTTGTTATATGCTGATGATCTAAAAAAATGCAGAAATATAATCAGTACATGAAAATCTTCAATTAGATATAATAATGTGGTTGCGTGGTGAAATAAAAACAGATTACTACTAAATACTAATAAATGTAAATCAATGACCTTCACAAGAAAGAAAATACCGATTAGTTATAATTACCATATAAATAATACTATGTTGAACAAAGTGGAGGACACATTAGATCTTGGAGTTAGATTTGAAAACAATTTTAAGTTTAAAAAGCACTATGTATATATCACAGAAAAAGCATATGGTAAATTAAATTTTATTTTCAGACAATGTACATATTTGTGTGTAAACAATAATTACAATATATAATATTACTCGTCAGATCATTACTAGATTACTGCTGTGTTGTTTGGAATCCTACTTCACTTGTAGATACAGATATATATATATATATATATATATATATATATATATATATATATATATATATATATATATATATATATATATATATATATATCAGCAGGGTTCCTACAGCTTCTGCCGCATCCCGCATTTCGATCGCCACATATCTCTGTTTCGCCAGTCTTCTTCATCTATAGCTCGGTCAATCATATTTTGTTGGACTCCTTGTATCCACGATGTTGTGGGTCTTCCTCTTTTCCTTCTATTTGGTGGTGCATATTGCAGGGCTCTTTTTGGCCAACGGTCTTCTCCTATTCTCATCACGTGGCCATACCATATTAATTGTCTAGTTTCTATTCTTTCTGCGCTTGTAAACACGCTTTTTGTTCGACGTCTGATTTCTTCATTTTTCACATGTTCTATTCTGGACAGTTTGCATGCTCGTCTTTTACAATCCATCTCTACTGTCTCAATCAACTTCTTGTCTTTGGCAGAAAGTTGCCAGCATTGAGTACCATACGTTAAAATTGACTCTACAATCGCTGTGTAGGTTGTCATTTTTGTTTTCAATTTTATCTGATTTGACCATAATACCGAGTTAAGAACTCTAATACTTTTTCGACCTTGTTGTACTCTGTTTTGTATGTCTTTTTTTGATGTTCCTTCTTTTGATATGATACTGCCTAGATATTTGTATTCCTCACACTTTTTAATGTTTTCATTTATTTGCAGTTCTGTATCTGACGTTCCTGTGTCATTCCCAACAACAAGTCTTAGTTATATTCATGTTTAAGTCCCATTTTTTATATTCTTCTACTAGTTTTCTGAACATATAGTCCATATCGTCTTCATCATTTGCTATGATTATCTGAACATCGGCAAATAAGAGGGTTTGTCAAGCAGTGATCATCCATTTCGATTTCCATCCTTGTCACTTTGCGTTTCCAATCGTTCAATGCTTCTTGAATGTATATTTTGAATAGGGTAGGTGATAAACTACAACCTTGTTTAAGACCCTTTGTAATCGAGAAAGGTTTCGAAATTGAATTTCCTATTTTAACTGCACTCTCGGCGTTTCTGTAAATATTCCATATGGAGCGAACATACGTCTTATTAAGGCCAATCTTTGTCAATGTTTCAAAAAGCTTTTTTAATGGAACCGTGTCATATGCTTTTTCTAAATCTACAAATATGAGATGTGTGGGTAGATTTCTAGCTCTTCGTTTTTCTATTGTTTGTTGTAGTACAAAGATATTGTCAAGACATGATCTTCCGGCACGAAAACCACTTTGCTCTTCTATATCTTGATATGTTAGAGAAAGTTTAAAAGAGATTTCTACGATATTTGTATTATATAAGATTCTTCTCATTCCCATTAATGATCTCATATAATATTCAAACTACATTATTTCAAGTGAATACGCTTAAAGATAGGCGAGATATGTTTTCAGTTATATTCATCTGAGACATAATTCACCACAAAATTATAGTACCAGAATTGTTAAGTTGTTTCCCGTTTCATATACCGAACATTCAGTTAAGACCTAGGAATTTAATATTTCACGTAAAAAATAGTTGCTTAAGTATTGTAAATAATTTCGATATTACAGTACATAGCAAACAAGATATTAAAAATTACTATAAGTGAATTATAATAATAATGTATGTACGTATATGTTTGTATCTATATGTATCTGTTTCATACTGTTAATATGTAATTGGAATTGTACCTGTTTATTGACAGTCTAAATAAATTATTGTTATTATATATTCATTCTCATGAACAACTAACTGACTGAAATGTATCCTTGAATTCTAGCCATTTTTCGTAAGTTCTATTAAACTCAGGCAGTTTTATTTGGGGCAATTTGATGTTACACTTAGCCGCTCTTGCCTCTAGATTTGAAGCTGACATTCTTGATTCAATTGACATATTATCATCACCTGGCTCAGACCCTTCTTCTTTCTCTTTAAGTAAATGATTAGCTATTGCAACTACCTCGAAATATTGATTTTCAAATTTCCTTCTTTCTTCCAATTGCTCATCAAAGTTTTCAGACAATTCTTCAATACTATCTTGATGCTCATTGAAATTTGGCCATATATTTTCAAACTTCACTACTCTTTCCCGTAGTTCTGAATAATATGATGGGAGTTTTGAATGATCACTACTATTAATGGCATTTTCAAGTTCTTCGATAAACTGAGACAATGTGGTTCATTTTGCATTTAATGCTCCCCTTTTCCTAATTAAAGTTTGTAGTTGTTTATTATTTGCCATGATTGGTATTTATGGAGTTTTGATTAAGAAACGGGATAATTTATTAAAGACAAATTGGCTCTCACACCTACCTTGTTGCTTATTTATTTATTTGTTACCACTCAACAGGATAAAAATCCCAATTACACAGGGTATCTATAATGTACAATAATAATTATTTATAATATAATAATAGTTATTCACAACATTAATTATTAATACCAAAAAATAAACAGTATCCCATCAAATTGTATCTAGATAATAATAATAATAAACAACATTACAGAACTCATCAAATACAAAGTAAATGGCAACAATTGTAATTTTTCAACAGCTTAATTATTAGAGAAGTACGAAATTGTCTTTAAAACAATTGTATGTATCAAGAAACAAATCATATTCAAAACTTAACTTATTAAAAATTTTGCACATATGGTTAGTTGGTGAATTAATTTCATAATTTCTTACATAATATTGTATAAAAATGTACAATTAAATCTTGAATTTACTCGAGGTACAAAAAAAATAATCTAGATAGGGTTAAACTATCAGCAATCATATTATTTGCTAATTTAAACACGTGCAGAACATTTATAACATTTCTCCGGTTTTCCAATGACAATAAATTAAATGTACGTAATCCAACAATGTAATTCAAGTTATTATCATAAACACCATTCTGCTTAAACCAGCAGTATTTAACAAATCTTTTTTGTAAGTTCTCAATCATGTATTTATATTTCAAATAGTACTGACACCATATTTGACAGCAATATTCCAATTTTGCCCGTACATAAACATAACAAAAATATAAAGACATGATTGTGGTAATATTTAAAAATAATAATTAGGAGCGAATAACAGGGAAAATCTATTTTGCTGACCAGCAAAAAAAAAACTTGCTGACTGGGCACTTAGCATAAATAGATTAGCTTGAAATTCAGTATTCTTCCTTCTAGCAACACCAGTCATCTTCTGGTAACGTATTAATCTTATGCTCTCCTTCAGAGAGGTACTTTACTCTAGTGAATTATAATTTAAAATCAGTATACTAACTTCGAGCAACACCAGCCATCTACTGGTAACGTATCAATATTGTGATCTCCTTCAGAGAGGTACTTTACTCTAGTGAATTGTAACAAAATTTTGCTGACTGGGGATTTAGAATGTATGGATTTCCTTTAAAATCAGTATACTAACTTCGAGCAACACCAGCCACCTACTGGTAACGTATCAATATTGTGATCTTCAGAGAGGTACTTTACTCTAGTGAATTGTAACAAAATTTTGCTGACTGGGTATTTAGAATGAATGGATTTACTTTAAAATCAGTATACTAACTTGGAGCAAAACCAGTCATCTTCTGGTAACGTATCAATATTGTGCTCTCCTTCAGAGAGCTACTTTACTCTGGTGAATTATAACAAAATTTTGCTGACTGGGTATTTAGAATGAATGAATTTCCTTTAAAATCTGCATACTAACTTCGAGCAACATCAGTCATCTTCTGGTAAGGTATCAATCTTGTGCTCTCCTTCAAAGAGGTACTTTACTCTAGGGAATTATAACAAAATTTTGCTGACCGGGTATGAATGTATTGTGACGGCATCTACCTTTGCTGGCTAGCCGATCACTACACACAGACTCAACCACCAAGCGTTCTTAACCACTCCGAGCCGGGACGAACAAAAATAAAAGCTGAGAAAAAAAATATAGCGGCAGAAAACTGATCCTTTTTTTAACAAAAGAAAATTATATGTATTTTTCTTGTGAAGTCAGGTCAAAAGGACAAGCTATAAGGAAACTATAATAAAACTAAAGGTCCAAGAAATTGACCGCAAAAATGTATTTAAAAAAATATTTACTAACTGTCTTCACAAAAAAAACAAACTAGTGTGGCTCGGCAAAATGTTTACAAGACAATACATATAAAAAATTATAGCGCCCAAAATGATGAATGAAATGGTTTACAATCGGTTGCAGTCGTGGGCTGCCTACTCATACAATGTTTAGCTAAGGCGATGAAAACGAAATGTGGTTGAAATGATTGCGACACTTTGATGAAAAGACGCAAAGCGCAACCGGCAGTGGAATGAGCTGTAGAAACGCAATGCGCTGTTGCTAGCCAACAGAATCTACGCAGACCTTGCCAAAGTTATGGTCCACTACAGAAAATATATAGAAAACAAAAGTAAAAGTTCCTGTAGTAACCAAAAAAAAAAACTAAGTTACCAAACAAATTGAGTAAAGGACTTTGGCTCGGTTTGTTGCAAAAGCAAGAATAAAATTCGCGAACGCGACCGTAAGAACTGCTGGAAGAGCTGCTATCACTCACTCATTCATTCACCTTTCATTCCAAAAGGTTGGTTAGGAAGGTGTGGTTGTCTGTGTCAGCATGTATGAGTAAATGTGTATATGACCCACATTGTTAGTATTCCCAATGAGTGAGGATGAATATGATTTCGTGGCTGAAAGTGAGGTGAAGTTATGGGGGACTGACCTGCGCAAAAGGGGGCGTAAACAAAAGGAAATAGTTAAGCTGAATTACTAAAGTATTGGTGGTATACAAAAAAATCAAAAATTGAAGTGTCTCCGTCGACACAAAAACCGGTGGAGGCTGGGTAGGCTCTCCAGCAATATTTAAGCAGAAATTACTGAGAGGGATAATCGCAAAATTTGAGGTGCCTCAGCTTGGGCACAGGGAAGACCTAACGAACAGGATAATGTTCGCTAATAATGGGAATGAATGTTTAAACTGAACTACTGATAATAAAAAATATACAAAAGTTGAAGTGCCTCTTTTTTTGGGCACAGCGGGCCTAACGAACTAGGTTGGGTTCGCTAATGAAACGGAATGAGTTTAAGAATGCCCGGGCCTAAAAAAAAGTTTATATAAATTTTGAATAAAAAAAGCCTAAATGTGGGAAAATATCCCTAGTTGTTACTATATGAATTTTGAGTATAAAAGTATTACACAAAAAAGGGCCACAGGCTCGGATCCGGCCTGTGAAAGAACGTGTCCGCACCACGCTGCTGCGCAGATACCGTGAACCAAACAGGTTCACTTGTAATCGACTGTGGACTAGAAATTTAGAAAATATATTACTTACAAAGGACAAGCAATCGTCCCATGACTTCTCCAAAGCGGTAGAAACCAAAACAAATCGTGAGATTTAATAGGAACTTCACACAGCCATGCAGCAGCTTGATGCCAACAACTTCACATCTTCACAGTCCGGACCAAAGAGAGTGGTAACCCAGCCTACAAAAACGTGGGTGCACGCTATCTCGTCTCGAAGCAAAAACATTTAAATATAAGTACTTACAGTAAAGTAACCAATATCCTACGAAATATTTAGAGCGGTAAAAGACCAAACTTCGTAGGATAAGAATCAAAAAATAGACAACAGAGCGTGCACTTGCTCTCGCTTTCGTAGCTGGGCACCGGAGAGCCTCCAACCGAAAAGACTTGTTCAAAAACCAGCACTCACGAACAAAAGCTCACAAGAAAGTAAGAAAAAGAAACGAACAGGGGTGTACAAAGTAAAAAAAATAGAAAAGAAACAGGAGTGTAAAAAATAGCCGTTACAGTATTTACTTTAAAATCAGTATACTAACTTCGAACAACACCAGTCACCTTTTGGTCACGTATCAATCTTGTGCTCTCCTTCAGAGAGGTACTTTACTCTGGTGAATTATAACAAAATTTTGCTGACTGGGTATTTATAATGAATGGATTTCCTTTAAAACCAGTATACTAACTTCAAGCAACACCAGTCATCTTCTGGTAACGTATCAATCTTGTGCTCTCCTTCAGAGAGGTACTTTACTCTAGTGAATTATAACAAAATTTTGCTGACTGGGTATTTATAATGAATGGATTTCCTTTAAAATTAGTATACTAACTTCGAGCAACACCAGTCATCTTCTGGTAACGTATCAATTTTGTGATCTCCTTCAGAGAGGTACTTTACTCTAGTGAATTATAACAAAATTTTGCTGACTGGGTATTTATAATGAATGGATATCCTTTAAAATCAGAATACTAACTTCGAAAAACACCAGACACCTTTTAGTCACGTATCAATCTTGTGCTCTCCTTCAGAGAGGTACTTTACTCTACTGAATTGTAACAAAATTTTGCTGACTGGGTATTTATAATGAATGGATTTCCTTTAAAATCAGTATACTAACTTCGAGCAACACCAGTCATCTTCTGCTAACGTATCAATCTTGTGCTATCCTTCAGAGAGGTAGTTTACTCTAGTGAATTATAACAAAATTTTGCTGACTGGGTATTTATAATGAATGGATATCCTTTAAAATCAGAATACTAACTTCGAATAACACCAGACAACTTTTAGTCACGTATCAATCTTGTACTCTCCTTCAGAGAGGTACTTTACTCTACAGAATTGTAACAAAATTTTGCTGACTGGGTATTTATAATGAATGGATTTCCTTTAAAATCAGGATACTAACTTCGAGCATCACCAGTCATCTTCTAGTAACGTATCAATCTTGTACTCTCCTTCAGAGAGGTACTTTACTCTAGTGCATTATAACCAAAGTTTGCTGACTGGGTATTTATAATGAATGGATTTCCTTTAAAATCAGTATAATAACTTCGAGCAACACCAGTCATCATCCAGTAACGTATCAATCTTGTGCTCTCCTTCAGAGAGGTACTTTACTTTAGTGCATTTTAACCAATGTTTGCTGACTGGGTATTTATAATGAATGGATATCCTTTAAAATCAGTATAATAACTTCGAACAACACCAGTCATCTTCTGGTAACGTGTCAATCTTGTGCTCTCCTTCAGAGAGGTAATTTACTCAAGTGCATTATAAACAAAGTTTGCTGACTGTGTATTTATAATGAATGGATTTCCTTTAAAATCAGTATAATAACTTTGAACAACATCAGTCATCTTCTGGTAACGTATCAATCTTGTGCTCTCCTTCAGAGAGGTACTTTACTCTAGTGCATTATAACCAAAGTTTGCTGACTGGGTATTTATAATGAATGGATTTCCTTTAAAATCAGTATAATAACTTCGAACAACACCAGTCATCATCTGGTAACGTATCAGTCTTGTGCTCTCCTTCAGACAGGTAATTTACTCTGGTGAATTATAACAAAATTTTGCTGACTGGGTATTTATAATGAATGGATATTCTTTAAAATCAGTATAATAACTTCGAACAACACCAGTCATCTTCTGGTAACGTATCAATCTTGTGCTCTCCTTCAGAGAGGTACTTTACTCTAGTGCATTATAACCAAAGTTTGCTGACTGGGTTTTTATAATGAACGGATATCCTTTAAAATCAGTATACTAACTTCGACCAACACCAGTCATCCTCTGGTAACGTATCAATCTTGTGCTCTCCTTCAGAGAGGTACTTTACTCTAGTGAATTATAGCCAATGTTTGCTGATTGGGTATTTATAATGAATGGATATACTTTAAAATCAGTATACTAACTTCGAGCAATACCAGTCATACTCTGGTAACGTATCAATCTTGTGCTCTCCTTCAGAGAGGTACTTTACTCTAGTGCATTATAAAAAAAATTTGCTGACTGGGTATTTATAATTAATGGATATCCTTTAAAATCAGTATACTAACTTCGACCAACACCAGTCAACTTTTGGTAACGTATCAATCTTGTGCTCTCCTTCAAAGAGGTACTTTACTCTAGTGCATTATAGCCAAAGTTTGCTGATTGGGTATTTATAATGAATGGATATCCTTTAAAATCAGTATACTAACTTCGAGCAACACCAGTCATCCTCTGGTAACGTATCAATCTTGTGCTCTCCTTCAGAGAGGTAGTTTACTCTAGTGAATTATAACAAAATTTTGCTGACTGGGTATTTATAATGAATGGATATCCTTTAAAATCAGAATACTAACTTCGAATAACACCAGACACCTTTTAGTCACGTATCAATCTTGTGCTCTCCTTCAGAGAGGTACTTTACTCTACAGAATTGTAACAAAATTTTGCTGACTGGGTATTTATAATGAATGGATTTCCTTTAAAATCAGTATACTAACTTCGAGCAACCCCAGTCAACTTCTGGTAACGTATCAATCTTGTGCTCTCCTTCAGAGAGGTACTTTACTCTAGTGCATTATAACAAAGTTTCCTGACTGGGTATTTATAATGAATGGATTTCCTTTAAAATCAGTATAATTACTTCGAACAACACCAGTCATCATCTGGTAACGTATCAATCTTGTGCTCTCCTTCAGACAGGTAATTTACTCTGGTGAATTATAACAAAATTTTGCTGACTGGGTATTTATAATGAATGGATATCCTTTAAAATCAGTATAATAACTTCGAACAACACCAGTCATCTTCTGGTAACGTATCAATCTTGTGCTCTCCTTCAGAGAGGTACTTTACTCTAGTGCATTATAGCCAAAGTTTGCTGATTGGGTATTTATAATGAATGGATATCCTTTAAAATCAGTATACTAACTTCGAGCAACACCAGTCATCCTCTGGTAACGTATCAATCTTGTGCTCTCCTTCAGAGAGGTACTTTACTCTAGTGAATTATAGCCAATGTTTGCTGATTGGGTATTTATAATGAATGGATATACTTTAAAATCAGTATACTAACTTCGAGCAACCCCAGTCAACTTCTGGTAACGTATCAATCTTGTGCTCTCCTTCAGAGAGGTACTTTACTCTAGTGCATTATAACCAAAGTTTGCTGACTGGGTATTTATAATGAATGGATTTCCTTTAAAATCAGTATAATAACTTCGAACAACACCAGTCATCATCTGGTAACGTATCAATCTTGTGCTCTCCTTCAGACAGGTAATTTACTCTGGTGAATTATAACAAAATTTTGCTGACTGGGTATTTATAATTAATGGATATCCTTTAAAATCAGTATAATAACTTCGAACAACACCATTCATCTTCTGGTAACGTATCAATCTTGTGCTCTCCTTCAGAGAGGTACTTTACTCTAGTGCATTATAACCAAAGTTTGCTGACTGGGTATTTATAATGAATGGATATCCTTTAAAATCAGCATACTAACTTCGAGCAACACCTGTCATCCTCTGGTGACGTATCAATCTTGTGCTCTCCTTCAGAGAGGTACTTTACTCTAGTGAATTATAGCCAATGTTTGCTGATTGGGTATTTATAATGAATGGATATACTTTAAAATCAGTATACTAACTTCGAGCAACCCCAGTCAACTTCTGGTAACGTATCAATCTTGTGCTCTCCTTCAAAGAGGTACTTTACTCTAGTGCATATAACCAAAGTTTGTTGTGTGGGTATTTATAATGAATGGATATCCTTTAAAATCAGTATACTAACTTCAAGCAACCCCAGTCATCCTCTGGTAACGTATCAATCTTGTGTTCTCCTTCAGAGAGGTACTTTACTCTAGTGAATTATAACAAAATTTTGCTGACTGGGTATTTATAATGAATGGAGATCCTTTAAAATCAGTATACTAACTTCGAGCAAAACAGTCATCTTCTGGTAACGTATCAATCTTGTGCTCTCCTTCAGAGAGGTACTTTACTCTAGTGCATTATAACCAAAGTTTGCTGACTGGGTATTTATAATGAATGGGTATCCTTTAAAATCAGTAAACTAACTTCGAGCAACACCACTCATCTTCTGGTAACGTATCAATCTTGTGCTCTCCTTCAAAGAGGTACTTTACTCTAGTGCATTATAACCCAAGTTTGCTGACTGGGTATTTATAATGAATGGGTATCCTTTAAAATCAGTAAACTAACTTCGAGCAACACCACTCATCTTCTGGTAACGTATCAATCTTGTGCTCTCCTTCAGAGAGGTACTTTACTCGAGTGCATTATAATCAAAGTTTGCTGACTGGGTATTTATAATGAATGGATTTCCTTTAAAATCAGTATAATAACTTCGAACAACACCAGTCATCTTCTGGTAACGTATCAATCTTGTGCTCTCCTTCAGAGAGGTACTTTACTCGAGTGCATTATAACCAAAGTTTGCTGACTGGGTATTTATAATGAATGGATTTTCTTTAAAATCAGTATAATAACTTCGAGCAACACCAGTCATCTTCTGGTAACGTATCAATCTTGTGCTCTCCTTCAGAGAGGAAATTTACTCTAGTGCATTATAACCAAAGTTTGCTGACTGGGTATTTATAATGAATGGATATCCTTTAAAATCAGTATACTAACTTCGAGCAACACCAGTCATCTTCTCGTAACGTATCAATCTTGTGCTCTCCTTCAGAGAGGAAATTTATTCTAGTGCATCATAACCAAAGTTTGCTGACTGGGTATTTATAATGAATGGATTTCCTTTACAATCAGTATAATAACTTCGAACAACACCAGTCATCTTCTCGTAACGTATCAATCTTGTGCTCTCCTTCAGAGAGGAAATTTATTCTAGTGCATCATAACCAAAGTTTGCTGACTGGGTATTTATAATGAATGGATTTTCTTTAAAATCAGTATAATAACTTCGAGCAACACCAGTGATCTTCTGGTAACGTATCAATCTTGTGCTCTCCTTCAGAGAGGTACTTTACTCTAGTGCATTATAACCAAAGTTTGCTGACTGGGTATTTATAATGAATGGATATCCTTTAATATCAGTATACTAACTTCGAGCAACACCAGTCATCTTCTCGTAACGTATCAATCTTGTGCTCTCCTTCAGAGAGGAAATTTATTCTAGTGCATCATAACCAAAGTTTGCTTACTGGGTATTTATAATGAATGGATTTCCTTTACAATCAGTATACTAACTTCGAGCATCACCAGTCATCTTCTGGTAACGTATCAATCTTGTGCTCTCCTTCAGAGAGGTACTTTACTCGAGTGCATTATAACCAAAGTTTGCTGACTGGATATTTATAAAGAATGGATTTCCTTTACAATCAGTATAATAACTTCGAACAACACCAGTCATCTTCTAGTAACGTATCAATCTTGTGCTCTCCTTCAGAGAGAAAATTTACTCTAGTGCATTATAACCAAAGTTTGCTGACTGGGTATTTATAATGAATGGATTTTCTTTAAAATCGGTAAAATAACTTCGAGCAACACCAGTCATCTTCAAGTAACGTATCAATCTTGTGCTCTCCTTCAGAGAGGTACTTTACTCTAGTGCATAATAACCAAAGTTTGCTGACTGGGTATTTATAATGAATGGATTTTCTTTAAAATCAGTATAATAACTTCGAGCAACACCAGTCATCTTCAAGTAACGTATCAATCTTGTGCTCTCCTTCAGAGAGAAAATTTACTCTAGTGCATTATAACCAAAGTTTGCTGACTGGGTATTTATAATGAATGGATTTCCTTTAAAAGCAGTATACTAACTTCGAGCAACACCAGTCATCTTCTCGTAACGTATCAATCTTGTGCTCTCCTTCAGACAGGAAATTTATTCTAGTGCATCATAACCAAAGTTTGCTGACTGGGTATTTATAATGAATGGATTTCCTTAAAATCAGTATAATAACTTCGAGCAACACCAGTTATCTTCTGGTAACGTATCAATCTTGTGCTCTTCTTCAGAGAGGTACTTTACTCGAGTGCATTATAACCAAAGTTTGCTGACTGGGTAATTATAATGAATGGATTTTCTTTAAAATCAGTATAATAACTTCGAGCAACACCAGTCATCTTCTGGTAACGTATCAATCTTGTGCTCTCCTTCAGAGAGGAAATTTACTCTAGTGCATTATAACCAAAGTTTGCTGACTGGGTATTTATAATGAATGGATATCCTTTAAAATCAGTATACTAACTTCGAGCAACACCAGTCATCTTCTCGTAACGTATCAATCTTGTGCTCTCCTTCAGACAGGAAATTTATTCTAGTGCATCATAACCAAAGTTTGCTGACTGGGTATTTATAATGAATGGATTTCCTTTACAATCAGTATAATAACTTCGAACAACACCAGTCATCTTCTCGTAACGTATCAATCTTGTGCTCTCCTTCAGAGAGGAAATTTATTCTAGTGCATCATAACCAAAGTTTGCTGACTGGGTATTTATAATGAATGGATTTTCTTTAAAATCAGTATAATAACTTCGAGCAACACCAGTGATCTTCTGGTAACGTATCAATCTTGTGCTCTCCTTCAGAGAGGTACTTTACTCTAGTGCATTATAACCAAAGTTTGCTGACTGGGTATTTATAATGAATGGATATCCTTTAAAATCAGTATACTAACTTCGAGCAACACCAGTCATCTTCTCGTACCGTATCAATCTTGTGCTCTCCTTCAGAGAGGAAATTTATTCTAGTGCATCATAACCAAAGTTTGCTGACTGGGTATTTATAATGAATGGATTTCCTTTACAATCAGTATAATAACTTCGAACAACACCAGTCATCTTCTAGTAACGTATCAATCTTGTGCTCTCCTTCAGAGAGAAAATTTACTCGAGTGCATTATAACCAAAGTTTGCTGACTGGAGAAAATTTACTCTAGTGCATTATAACCAAAGTTTGCTGACTGGGTATTTATAATGAATGGATTTTCTTTAAAATCAGTATAATAACTTCGAGCAACACCAGTCATCTTCAAGTAACGTATCAATCTTGTGCTCTCCTTCAGAGAGGTACTTTACTCTAGTGCATAATAAGCAAAGTTTGCTGACTGGGTATTTATAATGAATGGATTTTCTTTAAAATCAGTATAATAACTTCGAGCAACACCAGTCATCTTCAAGTAACGTATCAATCTTGTGCTCTCCTTCATAGAGAAAATTTACTCTAGTGCATTATAACCAAAGTTTGCTGACTGGGTATTTATAATGAATGGATTTCCTTTAAAAGCAGTATACTAACTTCGAGCAACACCAGTCATCTTCTGGTAACGTTTCAATCTTGTGCTCTCCTTCAGAGAGGTACTTTACTCTAGTGCATTATAACCAAAGTTTGCTGACTGGGTATTTATAATGAATGGATTTCCTTTAAAATCAGTATACTAACTTCGAGCAACACCAGTCATCTTCTGGTAACGTATCAATCTTGTGCTCTCTTTCAGAGAGGTACTTTACTCTAGTGATTTATAACAAAATTTTGCTGGTTGGGTATTTATAATTAATGGATATCCTTTAAAATCAGTATACTAACTTCGAGCAACACCAGTCATCTTCTGATAACGTATCAATCTTGTGCTCTCCTTCAGAGAGGTAATTTACTATAGCGCATTATAACCAAAGTTTGCTGACTGGGTATTTATAATGAATGGATTTCCTTTAAAAGCAGTATACTAACTTCGAACAACACCAGTCATCTTCTGGTAGCGTGTCAATCTTGTGCTCTCCTTCAGAGAGGTAATTTACTATAGTGCATTATAACCAAACTTTGCTGACTGGGTATTTATAATGAATGGATTTCCTTTAAAAGCAGTATACTAACTTCGATCAACACCAGTCATCTTCTGATAACGTGTCAATCTTGTGCTCTCCTTCACAGAGGTAATTTACTATAGTGCATTATAAACAAAGTTTGCTGACTGGGTATTTATAATGAATGGATTTCCTTTAAAAGCAGTATACTAACTTCGAGCAACACCAGTCATCTTCTAGTAACGTTTCAATCTTGTGCTCTCCTTCAGAGAGGTACTTTACTCTAGTGCATTATAACCAAAGTTTGCTGACTGAGTATTTATAATGAATGGATTTCCTTTAAAATCAGTATACTAACTTCGAGCAACACCAGTCATCTTCTGGTAACGTATCAATCTTGTGCTCTCCTTCAGAGAGGTACTTTACTCTAGTGATTTATAACAAAATTTTGCTGGTTGGGTATTTATAATTAATGGATATCCTTTAAAATCAGTATACTAACTTCGAGCAACACCAGTCATCTTCTGATAACGTATCAATCTTGTGCTCTCCTTCAGAGAGGTAATTTACTATAGCGCATTATAACCAAAGTTTGCTGACTGGGTATTTATAATGAATGGATTTCCTTTAAAATCAGTATACTAACTTCGAGCAACACCAGTCATCTTCTGGTAACGTATCAATCTTGTGCTCTCCTTCAGAGAGGTAATTTACTCTAGTGCATTTAACCAAAGTTTGCTGACTGGGTATTTATAATGAATGGATTTCCGTTAAAAGCAGTATACTAACTTCGATCAACAACAATCATCTTCTGATAACGTGTCAATCTTGTGCTCTCCTTCACAGAGGTAATTTACTATAGTGCATTATAACCAAAGTTTGCTGACTGGGTATTTATAATGAATGGATTTCCTTTAAAATCAGTATACTAACTTCGAACAACACCAGTCATCTTCTAGTAACGTTTCAATCTTGTGCTCTCCTTCAGAGAGGTACTTTACTCTAGTGAATTATAACAAAATTTAGCTGACTGGGTATTTATAATTAATGGATATCCTTTAAAAGCAGTATACTAACTTCGATCAACACCAGTCATGTTCTGGTAACGTATCAATCTTGTGCTCTCCTTCAGAGAGGTAATTTAATATAGCGCATTATAACCAAAGTTTGCTGACTGGGTATTTATAATGAATGGATTTCCTTTAAAAGCAGTATACCAACTTCGAACAACACCAGTCATCTTCTGGTAACGTGTCAATCTTGTGCTCTCCTTCAGAGAGGTAATTTACTATAGTGCATTATAACCAAAGTTTGCTGACTGGGTATTTATAATGAATGGATATCCTTTAAAATCAGTATACTAACTTCGAGCAACACCAGTCATCTTCTGGTAACGTATCAATTTTGTGCTCTCCTTCAGAGAGGTAATTTACTATAGCGCATTATAACCAAAGTTTGCTGACTGGGTATTTATAATGAATGGATTTCCTTTAAAATCAGTATACTAACTTCGAGCAACACCAGTCATCTTCTGGTAACGTTTCAATCTTGTGCTCTCCTTCAGAGAGGTACTTTACTCTAGTGCATTATAACCAAAGTTTGCTGACTGGGTATTTATAATGAATGGATTTCCTTTAAAAACAGTATACTAACTTCGAACAACACCAGTCATCTTCTGGTAGCGTGTCAATCTTGTGCTCTCCTTCAGAGAGGTAATTTACTATAGTGCATTATAACCAAAGTTTGCTGACTGGGTATTTATAATGAATGGATTTCCTTTAAAAGCAGTATACTAACTTCGATCAACACCAGTCATCTTCTGGTAACGTATCAATCTTGTGCTCTCCTTCAGAGAGGTAATTTACTCTAGTGCATTTAACCAAAGTTTGCTGACTGGGTATTTATAATTAATGGATTTCCTTTAAAAGCAGTATACTAACTTCGATCAACAACAATCATCTTCTGATAACGTGTCAATCTTGTGCTCTCCTTCACAGAGGTAATTTACTATAGTGCATTATAACCAAAGTTTGCTGACTGGGTATTTATAATGAATGGATTTCCTTTAAAATCAGTATACTAACTTCTAGCAACACCAGTCATCTTCTGGTAACGTTTCAATCTTGTGCTCTCCTTCAGAGATGTACTTTACTATAGTGCATTATAACCAAAGTTTGCTGACTGGGTATTTATAATGAATGGATTTCCTTTAAAATCAGTATACTAACTTCGAACAACACCAGTCATCTTCTAGTAACGTTTCAATCTTGTGCTCTGCTTCAGAGAGGTACTTTACTCTAGTGAATTATAACAAAATTTTGCTGACTGGGTATTTATAATTAATGGATATCCTTTAAAAGCAGTATACTAACTTCGATCAACACCTGTCATCTTCTGGTAACGTATCAATCTTGTGCTCTCCTTCAGAGAGGTACTTTACTCTAGTTGCATTATAACCAAAGTTTACTGACTGGTTATTTATAATGAAAGTATTTTCTTTAAAATCAGTATACTAACTTCGAGCAATACCAGTCATCTTCTGGTAACGTGTCAATCTTGTGCTCTCCTTCAGAGAGGTAATTTACTATAGCGCATTATAACCAAAGTTTGCTGACTGGGTATTTATAATGAATGGATTTCCTTTAAAAGCAGTATACTAACTTCGATCAACACCAGTCATCTTCTGGTAACGTATCAATCTTGTGCTCTCCTTCAGAGAGGTACTTTACTCGAGTGCATTATAACCAAAGTTTGCTGACCGGGTATTTATAATGAATGGATTTCCTTTAAAATCAGTATACTAACTTCGAGCAACACCAGTCATCTTCTGGTAACGTTTCAATCTTGTGCTCTCCTTCAGAGAGGTACTTTACTCTAGTGCATTATAACCAAAGTTTGCTGACTGGGTATTTATAATGAATGGATTTCCTTTAAAATCAGTATACTAACTTCGAGCAACACCAGTCATCTTCTGGTAACGTATCAATCTTGTGCTCTCCTTCAGAGAGGTACTTTACTCTAGAGATTTATAACAAAATTTTGCTGGTTGGGTATTTATAATTAATGGATATCCTTTAAAATCAGTATACTAACTTCGAGCAACACCAGTCATCTTTTGGCAACGTATCAATCTTGTGCTCTCCTTCAGAGAGGTACTTGACTCTAGTGAATTATAACAAAATTTTGCTGACTGGGTATTTATAATGAATGGATTTCCTTTAAAATCAGTATACTAAATTCGAGCAACACCAGTCATCTTCTGCTAACGTGTCAATCTTGTGCTCTCCTTCAGAGAGATACTTTACTCTTGTGAATTATAACCAAAGTTTGCTGACTGGGTATTTATAATGAATGGATTTCCTTTAAAATCAGTATACTAACTTCGAGCAACACCAGTCATCTTCTGGCAACGTATCAATCTTGTGCTCTCCTTCAGAGATGTACTTTACTCGAGTGCATTATAACCAAAGTTTGCTGACTGGGTATTTATAATGAATGGATTTCCTTTAAAATCAGTATAATAACTTCGAGCAACACCAGTCATCTTCTGGTAACGTATCAATCTTGTGCTCTCCTTCAGAGAGGTACTTTACTCTAGTGATTTATAACCAAAGTTTGCTGACTGGGTATTTATAATTAATGGATTTCCTTTAAAAGCAGTATACTAACTTCGAGCAACATTATTCATCTTCTGGTAACGTATAAATCTTGTGCCCTCCTTCAGATAGGTACTTTACTCTAGTTGCATTATAACCAAAGTTTGCTGACTGGGTATTTATAATGGATGGATTTCCTTTAAAATCAGTATACTAACTTCGAGCAACACCATGCATCTTCTGGTAACGTATTAATCTTGTGCTCTCCTTCAGAGAGGTACTTTACTCTAGTGAATTATAACAAAATTTTGCTGACTGGGTATTTATAATGAATGGATGTCCTTTAAACTCAGTATACTAACTTCGAGCAACACCAGTCATCTTCTGGTAACGTATCAATCTTGTGCTCTCCTTCAGAGAGGTACTTTACTCTAGTTCCATTATAACCAAAGTTTGCTGACTGGGTAATTATAATAATTGGATTTCCTTTAAAATCAGTATACTAACTTCGACCAACACCAGTAATCTTCTGGTTACGTATCAATCTTGTGCTCTCCTTCAGAGAGGTACTTTACTCTAGTTGCATTATAACAAAGTTTACTGACTTCGTATTTATAATGAATGGATTTCCTTTAAAATCAGTATACTAACTTCGAGCAACACCAGTCATGTTCTGATAACGTATCAATCTTGTGCTCTCCTTCAGATAGGTACTTTACTCTAGTTGCATTATAACCAAAGTTTGCTGACTGTGTATTTATAATGAATGGATATCCTTTAAAATCAATATACTAACTTCGAGCAACACCAGTCATCTTCTGGTAACGTATCAATCTTGTGCTCTCCTTCAGAGAGGTACTTTACTCTAGTTGCATTATAACCAAAGTTTACTGACTGGTTATTTATAATGAAAGGATTTCCTTTAAAATCAGTATACTAACTTCGAGCAATACCAGTCATCTTCTGGTAACGTATCAATCTTGTGCTCTCCTTCAGAGAGGTACTTTACTCTAGTTGCATTATAATCAATGTTTGCTGACTGGGTATTTATAATGAATGGATTTCCTTTAAAATCAGTATAGTAACTTCGAGCAACACCAGTCATCTTCTGGTAACGTATCAATTTTGTGCCCTCCTTCAGAGAGGTACTTTACTCTAGTTGGATTATAACCAAAGTTTGCTAACTGGATATTTATAATGAATGGATTTTCTTTAAAATCAGTATACTAACTTCGAGCAACACCAGTCATCTTCTGGTAACGTATCAATCTTGTGATCTCCTTCAGAGAGGTACTTTACTCTAGTGAATTATAACAAAATTTTGCTGCCTGAGTATTTATAATTAATGGATATCCTTTAAAATCAGTATACTAACTTCGTGCATCACCAGTCATCTTCTGGTAACGTATCAATCTTGTGCTCTCCTTCAGAGAGGTTATTTACTCTGGTGAATTATAACAAAATTTTGCTGACTGCGTATTTATAATAAATGGATTTCCTTTAAAATCAGTATACTAACTTCGAGCAACACCAGTCATCTTCTGGTAACGTATCAATCTTGTGCTCTCCTTCAGAGAGGTATTTTACTCTAGTTCAGTGTTTCCCAACGTGGACCCCACGCCCCACAGGGGGGCAAATTGATTGTTAAGGGGGGAAATTCGAAAATGGACTCGACACGAGTTTAACCCTTTCGCTCCGGGCCATTTAAATGCAATGCTGGATTTCGGTGCCAAATTTAACGAAAAAAGCAAATTCTTAAATAATTGCGATAAATAATTATTAGGTATAATTTCGCTTGACGAGACCAAAATATCAACTGGGTGTTTGGCGTCGTCAAGTGCTCCGCGGGGAACCCCGGACGTTTTCAAATCTCGCTAAACAACGCAGTTGTTCGCACCTAAATGGCCCATCGCAACTTCTGTAGTGTTTCACAGCATTCAGTTGGTGTTAATTTGAAATAAGTGTCCGTCAAAACAGTTGTAAAAGCTCGTTGATTTAATAAATATATACATTGTATAGATATGATTGGTAAGTATTTGATTTTATTTTTAAAATAAAATAAATAAATAAATATATCATCACGGCATATTACCTATTACTGGGTGTGCCAATTTGCTTTGTACACAGATATCGGTAATGATGAAATATTTGTACCGTGTGGGCGCTTACCAGGCGTCACCTCACGGGCACTCAATGCTGGCGTGGAGAGTGCACCACAGGGGTCAATTTAGTGCCATTAAAAATCGAAGTAATTTTTGGCGTCGGTCGGGATCGAACCCGGGTCTACAGATTCGCGACCAGACACTCAGGCATATGTTACATAGGGGGCATAAGAATTTTAGAAAGGCAACGGTGGGGCATGGCACAAAAAAGGTTGGGAAACACTGCTCTAGTTGGATTATAACCAAAGTTTGCTAACTGGATATTTATAATGAATTAATTTCCTTTAAAATCAGTATACTAACTTCGAGCAACACCAGTCATCTTCTGGTAACGTATCAATCTTGTGCTCTCCTTCAGAGAGGTACTTTACTCTAGTGAATTATAACAAAATTTTGCTGCCTGGGTATTTATAATTAATGGATATCCTTTAAAATCAGTATACTAACTTCGAGCAACACCAGTCATCTTCTGGTAACGTATCAATCTTGTGCTCTCCTTCCGAGAGGTACTTTACTCTAGTGAATTATAACAAAATTTTGCTGACTGGGTATTTATAATGAATGGATGTCCTTTAAAATCAGTATACTAACTTCGAGCAACACCAGTCATCTTCTGGTAACGTATAAATCTTGTGCTCTCCTTCAGAGAGGTACTTTACTCTAGTTACATTATAACCAAAGTTTGCTGACTGGTTATTTATAATGAATGGATTTCCTTTAAAATCAATATACTAACTTCGAGCAACACCAGTCATCTTCTGGTAACGTATCAATCTTGTGCTCTCCTTCAGAGGGGTACTTTACTCTAGTGCATTATAACCAAAGTTTGCTGACTGGGTATTTATAATGAATGGATTTCCTTTAAAATCAGTATAATAACTTCGAGCAACACCAGTCATCATCTAGTAACGTATCAATCTTGTGCTCTCCTTCAGAGAGGTACTTTACTCTAGTGCATTATAACCAATGTTTGCTGACTGGGTATTTATAATGAATGGATATCCTTTAAAATCAGTATACTAAATTCGAGCAACACCAGTCATCTTCTGAAAATGTATCAATCTTGTGCTCTCCTTCAGAGAGGTACTTTACTCTAGTGCATTATAACCAAAGATTGCTGACTGGGTATTTATAATGAATGGATTTCCTTTAAAATCAGTATAATAACTTCGAGCAACACCAGTCATCATCTAGTAACGTATCAATCTTGTGCTCTCCTTCAGAGAGGTACTTTACTCTAGTGCATTATAACCAATGTTTGCTGACTGGGTATTTATAATGAATGGATATCCTTTAAAATCAGTATAATAACTTCGAACAACACCAGTCATCTTCTGGTAACGTGTCAATCTTGTGCTCTCCTTCAGAGAGGTAATTTACTCAAGTGCATTATAAACAAAGTTTGCTGACTGGGTATTTATAATGAATGGATTTCCTTTAAAATCAGTATAATAACTTCGAACAACACCAGTCATCTTCTGGTAACGTATCAATCTTGTGATCTCCTTCAGAGAGGTACTTTACTCTAGTGCATTATAACCAAAGTTTGCTGACTGGGTATTTATAATGAATGGATTTCCTTTAAAATCAGTATAATAACTTCGAACAACCCCAGTCATCTTCTGGTAACGTATCAATCTTGTGCTCTCCTTCAGAGAGGTACTTTACTCTAGTGCATTATAACCAAAGTTTGCTGACTGGGTATTTATAATGAATGGATATTCTTTAAAATCAGTATACTAACTTCGACCAACACCAGTCATCCTCTGGTAACGTATCATTCTTGTGCTCTCCTTCAGAGAGGTACTTTACTCTAGTGAATTATAGCCAATGTTTGCTGATTGGGTATTTATAATGAATGGATATACTTTAAAATCAGTATACTAACTTCGAGCAACACCAGTCATCTTCTGGTAACGTATCAATCTTGTGCTCTCCTTCCGAGAGGTACTTTACTCTAGTGAATTATAACAAAATTTTGCTGACTGGGTATTTATAATGAATGGATGTCCTTTAAAATCAGTATACTAACTTCGAACAACACCAGTCATCTTCTGGTAACGTATAAATCTTGTGCTCTCCTTCAGAGAGGTACTTTACTCTAGTGCATTATAACCAAAGTTTGCTGACTGGGTATTTATAATGAATGGATATCCTTTAAAATCAGTATAATAACTTCGAGCAACACCAGTCATCTTCTGGTAACGTATCAATCTTGTGCTCTCCTTCAGAGAGGTACTTTACTCTAGTGCATTATAACCAATGTTTGCTGACTGGGTATTTAGAATGAATAGATTTCCTTTAAAATCAGTATACTAACTTCGAGCAACGTATCAATCTTGTGCTATCCTTCAGACAGGTAGTTTACTCTAGTGAATTATAACAAAATTTTGCTGACTGGGTATTTATAATGAATGGATATCCTTTAAAATCAGAATACTAACTTCGAGTAACACCAGACACCTTTTAGTCTCGTATCAATCTTGTGCTCTCCTTCAGAGAGGTACTTGACTCTAGTGAATTATAACAAAATTTTGCTGACTGGGTATTTATAATGAATGGATTTCCTTTAAAATCAGTATACTAACTTCGAGCAACACCAGTCATCTTCTGCTAACGTATCAATCTTGTGCTGTCCTTCAGAGAGGTAATTTACTCTAGTGAATTAAAACAAAATTTTGCTGACTGGGTATTTATAATGAATGGATATCCTTTAAAATCAGGATACTAACTTCGAGCATCACCAGTCATCTTCTAGTAACGTATCAATCTTGTACTCTCCTTCAGAGAGGTACTTTACTCTAGTGCATTATAACCAAAGTTTGCTGACTGGGTATTTATAATGAATGGATTTCCTTTAAAATCAGTATAATAACTTCGAGCAACACCAGTCATCATCTAGTAACGTATCAATCTTGTGCTCTCCTTCAGAGAGGTACTTTACTCCAGTGCATTATAACCAATGTTTGCTGACTGGGTATTTATAATGAATGGATATCCTTTAAAATCAGTATAATAACTTCGAACAACACCAGTCATCTTCTGGTAACGTGTCAATCTTGTGCTCTCCTTCAGAGAGGTAATTTACTCAAGTGCATTATAAACAAAGTTTGCTGACTGGGTATTTATAATGAATGGATATCCTTTAAAATCAGTATACTAACTTCGACCAACACCAGTCATCCTCTGGTAACGTATCAATCTTGTGCTCTCCTTCAGAGCGGTACTTTACTCTAGTGAATTATAGCCAATGTTTGCTGATTGGGTATTTATAATGAATGGATATACTTTAAAATCAGTATACTAACTTCGAGCAACACCAGTCATACTCTGGTAACGTATCAATCTTGTGCTCTCCTTCAGAAGAGGTACTTTACTCTAGTGCATTATAAAAAAAATTTGCTGACTGGGTATTTATAATTAATGGATATCCTTTAAAATCAGTATACTAACTTCGACCAACACCAGTCAACTTCTGGTAACGTATCAATCTTGTGCTCTCCTTCAAAGAGGTACTTTACTCTAGTGCATTATAGCCAAAATTTGCTGATTGGGTATTTATAATGAATGGATATCCTTTAAAATCAGTATACTAACTTCGAGCAACACCAGTCATCCTCTGGTAACGTATCAATCTTGTGCTCTCCTTCAGAGAGGTACTTTACTCTAGTGAATTATAGCCAATGTTGCTGATTGGATATTTATAATGAATGGATATACTTTAAAATCAGTATACTAACTTCGAGCAACCCCAGTCAACTTCTGGTAACGTATCAATCTTGTGCTCTCCTTCAGAGAGGTACTTAACTCTAGTGCATTATAACAAAGTTTCCTGACTGGGTATTTATAATGAATGGATTTCCTTTAAAATCAGTATAATAACTTCGAACAACAACAGCCATCATCTGGTAACGTATCAATCTTGTGCTCTCCTTCAGACAGGTAATTTACTCTGGTGAATTATAACAAAATTTTGCTGACTGGGTATTTATAATGAATGGATATCCTTTAAAATCAGTATAATAACTTCGAACAACACCAGTCATCTTCTGGTAACGTATCAATCTTGTGCTCTCCTTCAGAGAGGTACTTTACTCTTGTGCATTATAGCCAAAGTTTGCTGATTGGGTATTTATAATGAATGGATATCCTTTAAAATCAGTATACTAACTTCGAGCAACACCAGTCATCCTCTAGTAACGTATCAATCTTGTGCTCTCCTTCAGAGAGGTACTTTACTCTAGTGAATTATAGTCAATGTTTGCTGATTGGGTATTTATAATGAATGGATATACTTTAAAATCAGTATACTAACTTCGAGCAACGCCAGTCAACTTCTGGTAACGTATCAATCTTGTGCTCTCCTTCAGAGAGGTACTTTACTCTAGTGCATTATAACCAAAGTTTGCTGACTGGGTATATATAATGAATGGATTTCCTTTAAAATCAGTATAATAACTTCGAACAACACCAGTCATCATCTGGTAACGTATCAATCTTGTGCTCTCCTTCAGACAGGTAATTTACTCTGGTGAATTATAACAAAATTTTGCTGACTGGGTATTTATAATGAATGGATATCCTTTAAAATCAGTATAATAACTTCGAACAATACCAGTCATCTTCTGGTAACGTATCAATCTTGTGCTCTCCTTCAGAGAGGTACTTTACTCTAGTGCATTATAACCAAAGTTTGCTGACTGGGTATTTATAATGAATGGATATCCTTTAAAATCAGTATGCTAACTTCGAGCAACACCTGTCATCCTCTGGTAACGTATCAATCTTGTGCTCTCCTTCAGACAGGTAATTTACTCTGGTGAATTATAACAAAATTTTGCTGACTGGGTATTTATAATGAATGGATATCCTTTAAAATCAGTATAATAACTTCGAACAATACCAGTCAACTTCTGGTAACGTATCAATCTTGTGCTCTCCTTCAAAGAGGTACTTTACTCTAGAGCATATAACCAAAGTTTGTTGTGTGGGTATTTATAATGAATGGATATCCTTTAAAATCAGTATACTAACTTCAAGCAACCCCAGTCATCCTCTGGTAACGTATCAATCTTGTGCTCTCCTTCAGAGAGGTACTTTACTCTAGTGCATTATAACCAAAGTTTGCTGACTGGGTATTTATAATGAATGGATATCCTTTAAAATCAGTATACTAACTTCGAGCAACAACTTTCATCCTCTGGTAACGTATCAATCTTGTACTCTCCTTCAGAGAGGTACTTTACTCTAGTGAATTATAGCCAATGTTTGCTGATTGGGTATTTATAATGAATGAATATACTTTAAAATCAGTATACTAACTACGAGCAACCCCAGTCAACTTCTGGTAACGTATCAATCTTGTGCTCTCCTTCAAAGAGGTACTTTACTCTAGTGCATATAACCAAAGTTTGTTGTGTGGGTATTTATAATGAATGGATATCCTTTAAAATCAGTATACTAACTTCAAGCAACCCCAGTCATCCTCTGGTAACGTATCAATCTTGTGTTCTCCTTCAGAGAGGTACTTTACTCTAGTGAATTATAACAAAATTTTGCTGACTGGGTATTTATAATGAATGGATATCCTTTAAAATCAGTATACTAACTTCGAGCAACACCAGTCATCTTCTGGTAACGTATCAGTCTTGTGCCCTCCTTCAGAGAGGTACTTTACTCTGGGGAATTATAACCAAAGTTTGTTGACTGGTTATTTATAATGAATGGAATTCCTTTAAAATCAGTATACTAACTTCGAGCAACACCAGTCATCTTCTGGTACCGTATCAATCTTGTGCTCTCCTTCAGAGAGGTAATTTACTCTAGTGCATTTAACCAAAGTTTGCTGACTGGGTATTTATAATGAATGGATTTCCTTTAAAAGCAGTATACTAACTTCGATCAACACCAGTTATCTTCTGGTAACGTATCAATCTTGTGCTCTCCTTCAGAGAGGTAATTTACTATAGCGCATTATAACCAAAGTTTGTTGACTGGTTATTTATAATGAATGGAATTCCTTTAAAATCAGTATACTAACTTCGAGCAACACCAGTCATCTTCTGGTACCGTATCAATCTTGTGCTCTCCTTCAGAGATGTACTTTACTCTAGTGAATTATAACCAAAGTTTGCTGACTGGGTATTTATAATGAATGGATTTCCTTTAAAATCAGTATACTAACTTCGAACAACATCAGTCATCTTCTAGTAACGTTTCAATCTTGTGCTCTCTTTCAGAGAGGTACTTTACTCTAGTGAATTATAACAAAATTTTGCTGACTGGGTATTTATAATTAATGGATATCCTTTAAAAGCAGTATACTAACTTCGATCAACACCAGTCATCTTCTGGTAACGTATCAATCTTGTGCTCTCCTTCAGAGAGGTAATTTACTATAGCGCATTATAACCAAAGTTTGCTGACTGGGTATTTATAATGAATGGATTTCCTTTAAAAGCAGTATACTAACTTCGAACAACACCAGTCATCTTCTGGTAACGTGTCAATCTTGTGCTCTCCTTCAGAGAGGTAATTTACTATAGTGCATTATAACCAAAGTTTGCTGACTGGGTATTTATAATGAATGGATTTCCTTTAAAATCAGTATACTAACTTCGAGCAATACCAGTCATCTTCTGGTAACGTATCAATCTTGTGCTCTCCTTCAGAGAGGAAATTTATTCTAGTGCATCATAACCAAAGTTTGCTGACTGGGTATTTATAATGAATGGATTTCCTTTAAAATCAGTATAATAACTTCGAACAACACCAGTCATCTTCTCGCAACGTATCAATCTTGTGCTCTCCTTCAGAGAGGAAATTTATTCTAGTGCATCATAACCAAAGTTTGCTGACTGGGTATTTATAATGAATGGATTTTCTTTAAAATCAGTATAATAACTTCGAGCAACACCAGTGATCTTCTGGTAACGTATCAATCTTGTGCTCTCCTTCAGAGAGGTACTTTACTCTAGTGCATTATAACCAAAGTTTGCTGACTGGGTATTTGTAATGAATGGATATCCTTGAAAATCAGTATACTAACTTCGAGCAACACCAGTCATCTTCTCGTAACGTATCAATCTTGTGCTCTCCTTCAGAGAGGAAATTTATTCTAGTGCATCATAACCAAAGTTTGCTGACTGGGTATTTATAATGAATGGATTTCCTTTACAATCAGTATACTAACTTCGAGCAACACCAGTCATCTTCTGGTAACGTATCAATCTTGTGCTCTCCTTCAGAGAGGAAATTTACTGTAGTGCATTATAACCAAAGTTTGCTGACTGGGTATTTATAATGAATGGATTTTCGTTAAAATCAGTATAATAACTTCGAGCAATACCAGTCATCTTCTGGTAACGTATTGTGACGTGCGCCCCTGAGAGAAAATTATGCATGCGCCGCTACTGATAGCATGTTCACGAACAATGACGTAATCCCTTCGAAAGAACGTACCAGAGCGATAATACAATCCCCGACGCTCTGAGACAGATTAATTGCGCCGTGACCTCATTCCTTTGTATACGGGTCATTGTCGCTTTAGAAGAGTTCTAGAATGATAGGGGCTGTATAAATACCGTCGGGAGAACAGCGGAGGGCGGAGGATAGTCTCATATATACCAGTAACCAGATATGAACTCGGTGATATAAATAAACAGTTTAACAGTTGTTAACATAAATAAATGTAGTTATATAAATGTGTTGTGATATAAATGTTAGTTAGATAAATAATTCGTAGTGTTTAAGCATTTAATAATATTCTTAGTGTTTATAATTATTTAATCATAGTGTTAGTCGTTTTTATTATCTTTTATATTTAATCCTTAATTAATTATCGTTTAATAAACGTATTCTTTGGTTAATAATATTTGTCTATGATTTACACTTCACCCATATAAATAAAAACGTTACAATTGGTGTCAGGTGTGGGGTGGTTAAACTGTGAAGTGTAAATAAATAAAAATAAAGGAAATGGCGACTAAACAATTAAAATTAAGTGAATTGAAAGTAAGTGATCTCAAGACCGAACTGGAAGAACGAGATTTGGAAGCAACAGGAAAGAAGTCAGTGCTTCAAGAAAGACTGCAGCAAGCCTTAATCGATGCTGGTGAAAACCCTGAAGATTACTTATTCGAAATTCCGTATGACGCATCCGACGTTTGTAGAGATTTAATAGAATTTTGTAGAACATTAAGACAAGAAAGTTCTAGACGTTTGGATCGGATATTGGAGGAAACTTCTGGAAAAGTTAAGGAAAATTCCGGAGTACTGGAAGAAGAATTATTGGAACATTCTAGAACAATGGAACGTGAATTGAACGAGAGTTCTAGAAAAGCCGAAGAAGATTCTGGATTTTTTGAGCAGAAATTAGAAGAAGAATTGGAGGCGAATTCTGGAAGAGTGGAGGAGAATTATGAAATTCTGGAGCAGAAATTGGAAGAGGAATTGAAGGGGAATTCTGGAAGAGTAGAGGAGAGTTCTGGAATCATGGAGCAAATGTTGGAGCGGAAATTGAAGGAGAATTCTGGAAATACGGAGCAGATGTTGGAACGAAAATTGGAGAATTCTGGATTTCTGGAACAAACATTGAAACAAGAATTGGAGGAGACTTCTAGAAAAATTGAAGAAAGCCTTCTGGAGTTTGGGGCCAACGTGAGTCGTTTGGATCGTCTCGCACATTCTACGGCTTCTGACAGCGATTTGAAGTACCTGGCCATTCAGGCACTCAGCTCTGGAGTACGAGATAGCAATACTCAACAAGCACTGCAAATCGGCCTCCCAAAAAGTATGGTTGACGCACTCTCATATGTATCAGATCGTGAAGTTGCCAAACAAGTTACACGTAACCAATCGCGAGTGCGAAATAATTATGCTGAGGGCAATGTAAACACCGAAGGCATAGATGAAAAAGTGCGACGAATTACAAATGAAGTGTTTGCTAGAAGAAAGAAACTCCGCTATTACAAAAGAAGACGGAAGCGAAAAAGAAAGAGATCGCGAGAGAGAAAGAGAGCATGCTCAGCAAGAAATTAAAAAAAATTGTAATGGAAGAATCCGTTGATGTCAAGGATGGATATGAAGAAAGAAGACGGAAGCGAAAAGAAGGAAGAGAACGCATGAGAGAAAGAGAGCGTGTTCAGCAAGGAATTACAGAAGAAATCTAGGAAGAAATTCCAGTAGTAGAGGAAAGCCAACCTGAAATGAATAGTTCTCCGACGAGCAGCTGCGATTGCAATCTAAGGACTTTGGAACGGGGCCTGAAGACAGCGGGGAAGACGTGCCCTTAGCGATTCGTATGAACAGCTCGAGTGGGAAACGAAAACTCGAGATAGATAACGTTGACGACGATGCCATACTTCTCACCACAAGGAAGAAAAAAAAGTCAAGACAGAGAAAGGAACTTGAAAAGCAGGGAAGTAGCGTCGACGCATGATGCATGGTTCAGAAGGCCATGCTAAGGGAGGCAAATATGGTAGTCGACTAGAAGAAAAAGATTCCACCATTGCCAGAATAACAGTAGTCAACGATAGTAGGCAGCCCGATGGACTACGAAAGGACCCGACTGAAAATAGTACTGGAATGGAAAGCGACGAGAGCAAACCAATATGGGAAGATGTTGCACCACAGTCACAGATTGTAAAATCGTACTGGGCGCAATGTGACTCCATGGTGATTGATGGCCTGTTAAAGCGTGTGGTTGAGAATGCCATGGAACTGAGAAGATAACTCAGTTGGTCATTCCTAAGAGTAGAGTACCAGACGTGCTAAAAGAGATCCATGACGGATCTGGCGGTGGCCATTTGGGAGTCAACAAAACATTAGAAAGATTGCGTCAGCGATTTTACTGGGTTAAGTGCAAGAAAGATGTTAAAGACTGGTGGAAGAAATGTGTGGTTTGCGCTGGAAGCAACGGCCCTCATAGACGACGAAAAGTCCAATGCGTCAATACAACGTTGGCAGTCCATTTGAGCGCATTGCGATTGACGTGGCCGGACCAGTTCCAGAAAGAGAAGACGGAAATAAATACATCGTGGTTGTCATGGACTACTTCACCAAGTAGGTTGAAGCCTATCTACCAGGAAGCCATCATGGTCGCTGAAACCTTAGTCAAAGAGTGTGTATGCGGGTTTGGTGTACCACGTGGACTTCCAAATGTACCAAGGGTAATACGTGCAGATATTGCCATCGAGAACTGTTCCGGGACGAAACAGTCTTAAGGAGGGGGCAGTGTAACGTGCGCCCCTGAGAGAAAATTATGCATGCGCCGCTACTGATAGCATGTTCACGAACAATGACGTAATCCCTTCGAAAGAACGTACCAGAGCGATAATAGAATCCCCGACTCGCTGAGACAGATTAATTGCGCCGTGACCTCATTCCTTTGTATACGGGTCATTGTCGCTTTAGAAGAGTTCTAGAATGATAGGGGCTGTATAAATACCGTCGGGAGAACAGCGGAGGGAGGAGGATAGTCTCATATATACCAGTAACCAGATATGAACTCGGTGATATAAATAAACAGTTTAACAGTTGTTAACATAAATAAATGTAGTTATATAAATGTGTTGTGATATAAATGTTAGTTAGATAAATAATTCGTAGTGTTTAAGCATTTAATAATATTCTTAGTGTTTATAATTATTTAATCATAGTGTTAGTCGTTTTTATTATCTTTTATATTTAATCCTTAATTAATTATCGTTTAATAAACGTATTCTTTGGTTAATAATATTTGTCTATGATTTACACTTCACCCATATAAATAAAAACGTTACAGTATCAATCTTGTGCTCTCCTTCACAAAGGTACTTTACTCTAGTGAATTATAACCAAAGTTTAATGACTGGGTATTTATAATGAATGGATATCCTTTAAAATCAGTATACTAACTTCGAGAAACACCAGTCATCTTCTGGTAACGTATCAATCTTGTGCTCTCCTTCAGAGAGGTACTTTACTCGAGTGCATTATAACCAAAGTTTGCTGACTGGATATTTATAATGAATGGATTTCCTTTACAATCAGTATAATAACTTCGAACAACACCAGTCATCTTCTAGTAACGTATCAATCTTGTGCTCTCCTTCAGAGAGGAAATTTACTCTAGTGCATTATAACCAAAGTTTGCTTACTGGTTATTTATAATGAATGGATTTTCTTTAAAATCAGTATAATAACTTCGAGCAACACCAGTCATCTTCAAGTAACGTATCAATCTTGTGCTCTCCTTCAGAGAGGTACTTTACTCTAGTGCATAATAACCAAAGTTTGCTGACTGGGTATTTATAATGAATGGATATCCTTTAAAATCAGTATACTAACTTCGAGCAACACCAGTCATCTTCTGGTAACGTATCAGTCTTGTGCCCTCCTTCAGAGAGGTACTTTACTCTGGGGAATTATAACCAAAGTTTGTTGACTGGTTATTTATAATGAATGGAATTCCTTTAAAATCAGTATACTAACTTCGAGCAACACCAGTCATCTTCTGGTACCGTATCAATCTTGTGCTCTCCTTCAGAGAGGTAATTTACTCTAGTGCATTTAACCAAAGTTTGCTGACTGGGTATTTATAATGAATGGATTTCCTTTAAAAGCAGTATACTAACTTCGATCAACACCAGTTATCTTCTGGTAACGTATCAATCTTGTGCTCTCCTTCAGAGAGGTAATTTACTATAGCGCATTATAACCAAAGTTTGTTGACTGGTTATTTATAATGAATGGAATTCCTTTAAAATCAGTATACTAACTTCGAGCAACACCAGTCATCTTCTGGTACCGTATCAATCTTGTGCTCTCCTTCAGAGATGTACTTTACTCTAGTGAATTATAACCAAAGTTTGCTGACTGGGTATTTATAATGAATGGATTTCCTTTAAAATCAGTATACTAACTTCGAACAACATCAGTCATCTTCTAGTAACGTTTCAATCTTGTGCTCTCCTTCAGAGAGGTACTTTACTCTAGTGAATTATAACAAAATTTTGCTGACTGGGTATTTATAATTAATGGATATCCTTTAAAAGCAGTATACTAACTTCGATCAACACCAGTCATCTTCTGGTAACGTATCAATCTTGTGCTCTCCTTCAGAGAGGTAATTTACTATAGCGCATTATAACCAAAGTTTGCTGACTGGGTATTTATAATGAATGGATTTCCTTTAAAAGCAGTATACTAACTTCGAACAACACCAGTCATCTTCTGGTAACGTGTCAATCTTGTGCTCTCCTTCAGAGAGGTAATTTACTATAGTGCATTATAACCAAAGTTTGCTGACTGGGTATTTATAATGAATGGATTTCCTTTAAAATCAGTATACTAACTTCGAGCAATACCAGTCATCTTCTGGTAACGTGTCAATCTTGTACTCTCCTTCACAGAGGTACTTTACTCTAGTGCATTATAACCAAAGTTTGCTGACTGTGTATTTATAATGAATGGAAATCCTTTAAAATCAGTATAATAACTTCGAGCAACACCAGTCATATTCTGGTAACGTATCAATTTTGTGCTCTCCTTCAGAGAGGTAATTTACTATAGCGCATTATAACCAAAGTTTGCTGACTGGGTATTTATAATGAATGGATTTCCTTTAAAATCAGTATACTAACTTCGAGCAACACCAGTCATCTTCTGGTAACGTATCAATCTTGTGCTCTCCTTCAGAGAGGTACTTGACTCTAGTGAATTATAACAAAATTTTGCTGACTGGGTATTTATAATGAATGGATTTCCTTTAAAATCAGTATACTAAATTCGAGCAACACCAGTCATCTTCTGCTAACGTGTCAATCTTGTGCTCTCCTTCAGAGAGATACTTTACTCTTGTGAATTATAACCAAAGTTTGCTGACTGGGTATTTATAATGAATGGATTTCCTTTAAAATCAGTATACTAACTTCGAACAACACCAGTCATCTTCTGGCAACGTATCAATATTGTGCTCTCCTTCAGAGAGGTACTTTACTCTAGTGATTTATAACCAAAGTTTGCTGACTGGGTATTTATAATGAATGGATTTCCTTTAAAAGCAGTATACTAACTTCGAGCAACACCAGTCATCTTATGGTAACGTATAAATCTTGTGCCCTCCTTCGGATAGGTACTTTACTCTAGTTGCATTATAACCAAAGTTTGCTGACTGGGTATTTATAATGAATGGATTTCCTTTAAAATCAGTATATTAACTTCGAGCAACACCAGTCATCTTCTGGCAACGTATAAATCTTGTGCTCTCCTTCAGAGAGGTAATTTACTATAGCGCATTATAACCAAAGTTTGCTGACTGGGTATTTATAATGAATGGATATCCTTTAAAATCAGTATACTAACTTCGAGCAACACCAGTCATCTTCTCGTAACGTATCAATCTTGTGCTCTCCTTCTGAGAGGTACTTTACTCTAGTGAATTATAACAAAATTTTGCTGACTGGGTATTTATAATGAATGGATGTCCTTTAAAATCAGTATACTAACTTCGAGCAACACCAGTCATCTTCTGGTAACGTATCAATCTTGTGCTCTCCTTCAGAGAGGTACTTTACTCTAGTTCCATTATAACCAAAGTTTGCTGACTGAGTATTTATAATAATTGGATTTCCTTTAAAATCAGTATACTAACTTCGACCAACACCAGTAATCTTCTGGTTACGTATCAATCTTGTGCTCTCCTTCAGAGAGGTACTTTACTCTAGTTGCATTGTAATCAATGTTTGCTGACTGGGTATTTATAATGAATGGATTTCCTTTAAAATCAGTATACTAACTTCGAGCAACACCAGTCATCTTCTGGTAACGTATCAATTTTGTGCACTCCTTCAGAGAGGTACTTTACTCTAGTTGGATTATAACCAAAGTTTGCTAACTGGATATTTATAATGAATGGATTTTCTTTAAAATCAGTATACTAACTTCGAGCAACACCAGTCATCTTCTGGTAACGTATCAATCTTGTGCTCTCCTTCAGAGAGGTATTTTACTCTAGTTGGATTATAACCAAAGTTTGCTAACTGGATATTTATAATGAATTAATTTCCTTTAAAATCAGTATACTAACTTCGAGCAACACCAGTCATCTTCTGGTAACGTATCAATCTTGTGCTCTCCTTCAGAGAGGTACTTTACTCTAGTGAATTATAACAAAATTTTGCTGCCTGGGTATTTATAATTAATGGATATCCTTTAAAATCAGTATACTAACTTCGAGCAACACCAGTCATCTTCTGGTAACGTATCAATCTTGTGCTCTCCTTCCGAGAGGTACTTTACTCTAGTGAATTATAACAAAATTTTGCTGACTGGGTATTTATAATGAATGGATGTCCTTTAAAATCAGTATACTAACTTCGAGCAACACCAGTCATCTTCTGGTAACGTATAAATCTTGTGCTCTCATTCAGAGAGGTACTTTACTCTAGTTGCATTATAACCAAAGTTTGCTGACTGGGTATTTATAATGAATGGATTTCCTTTAAAATCAGTATACTAACTTCGAGCAACACCAGTCATCTTCTGGTAACGTATCAATCTTGTGCTCTCCTTCAGGGAGGTACTTTACTCTAGTGATTTATATCAAATTTTTGCTGACTGCATATTTATAATGAATGGATATCTTTTAAAATCAGTATACTAACTTTGACCAACACCAGTCATCTTCTGGTAACGTATCAATCTTGTGTTCTCCTTGAGAGACGTACTTTACTCTAGTTGCATTATGACCAAAGTTTGCTGACTGGGTATTTATAATGAATGGATTTCCTTTAAAATCAGTATACTAACGTCGAGCAATACCAGTCATCTTCTGGTAACGTATCAATCTTGTGCTCTCCTTCAGAGAAGTACTTTACTCTAGTGAATTATAACAAAAATTTGCTGACTGGGCATTTATAATTAATGGATATCCTTTAAAATCAGTATACTAACTTCGAGCAACACCAGTCATCTTCTGGTGATGTATCAATTTAGTGATCTCCTTCAGAAAGGAAATTTACTCTTGTGAATTGTAACAAAATTTTTCTGGCTGGGTATTTATAATTAATGGATATCCTTTAAAATCAGTATACTAACTTCGAGCAACACCAGTCATTCTCTGGTAACGTATCAATTTAGTGATCTCCTTCAGAGAGGTACTTTACTCTAGTGAATTATAACAAAATTTTGCTGACTGCGTATTTATAATTAATGGATATCTTTTAAAATCAGTATACTAACTTCGAGCAACACCAGTCATCTTCTGGTGATGTATCAATTTAGTGATCTCCTTCAGAGAGGTACTTTACTCTAGTGAATTAAAGCAAAAGTTTGCTGACTGGGTATTTATAATGAATGGATTTCCTTTAAAATCAGTATAATAACTTCGAGGAACACTAGTCATCTTCTAGTAACGTATCAATTAAGTGATCTCCTTCAGAGAGGTACTTTACTCTAGTGAATTATAACCAAAGTTTGCTGACTGGGTATTTATAATGAATGGATTGCCTTTATAATCAGTATAATAACTTCGAGCAACACCAGTCATCTTCTGATAACGTATCAATTTAGTGATCTTCTTCAGAGAGGTACTTTACTCTAGTGAATTATAACCAAAGTTTGCTGACTGGGCATTTATAATTAATGGATATCCTTTAAAATCAGTATACTAACTTCGAGCAACACCAGTCATCTTCTGGTTATGTATCAATTTAGTGATCTCCTTCAGAGAGGTACTTTACTCTACTGCATTATTACAAAATTTTGCTGACTGGGTATTTATAATTAATGGATGTCCTTTAAAATCAGTATACTAACTTCGAGCAACACCAGTCTTCTTCTGGTGACGTATCAATCTTGTGCTCTCCTTCAGAGAGGTACTTTACTCTAGTGAATTATAACAAAATTTTGCTGACTGCGTATTTATAATTAATGGATATCCTTTAAAATCAGTATACTAACTTCGAGCAACACCAGTCATCCTCTGGTAACATATCAAACTTGTGCTCTCCTTCAGAGAGGTACTTTACTCTAGTGAATTATAACCAAAGTTTGCTGACTGGGTATTTATAATGAATGCATATCCTTTAAAATCAGTATACTAGCTTCAAGCAACACCAGTCATCTTCTGGTAACGTATCAATCTTGTGCTCTCCTTCAGAGAGGTACTTTACTCTAGTTGCATTATGACCAAAGTTTGCTGACTGGGTATTTATAATGAATGGATTTCCTTTAAAATCAGTACACTAACTTCAAGCTACACCAGTCATCTTCTGGTAACGTATCAATCTTGTGCTCTCCTTCAGAGAGGTACTTTACTCTAGTGAATTATAACAAAATTTTGCTGACTGGGTATTTATAATGAATGGATATCCTTTAAAATCAGTATACTGACTTCGAGCTACACCAGTCATCTTGTGGTAACGTGTCAATCTTGTGCTCTCCTTCAGAGAGGTACTTTACTCTAGTTGCATTATGACCAAAGTTTGCTGACTGCGTATTTATAATGAATGGATTTCCTTTAAAATCAGTATACTAAATTCGAGCAACACCAGTCATCTTCTGGTAATGTATCAATCTTGTGCTCTCCTTCAGAGAGGTACGTTACTCTAATTGCATTATAACTAAAGTTTGCTGACTGGGTATTTAAAATGAATGGATTTCCTTTAAAATCAGTATACTAACTTCGAGCAACACCAGTCATCTTCTGGTGACGTATCAAACTTGTGCTCTCCTTCAGAGAGGTACGTTACTCTAGTTGCATTAGAACTAAAGTTTGCTGACTGGGTATTTGTAATGAATGGATTTCCGTTAAAAACAGTATACTAACTTCGAGCAACACCAGTCATCTTTTGGTAACGTATCAATCTTGTGCTCTCCTTCAGAGAGGTACTTTACTCTAGTGATTTATATCAAAATTTTGCTGCCTGAGTATTTATAATTAATGGATATCCTTTAAAATCAGTATACTAACTTCGAGCAACACCAGTCATCCTCTGGTAACGTATCAATCTTGTGCTCTCCTTCAGAGAGGTACTTTACTCTAGTGAATTATAACCAAAGTTTGCTGACTGGGTATTTATAATGAATGGATTTCCTTTAAAATCAGCATACTAACTTCGAGCAACACCAGTCATCTTCTGGTAACGTATCAATCTTGTGCTCTTCTTCAGAGAGGTACTTTACTTTAGTTGCATTATAACCAAAGTTTACTGACTGGGTATTTATAATGAATGGATTTCCTTTAAAATCAGTATACTAACTTCGAGCAACACCAGTCATCTTCTGGTAACGTATAAATCTTGTGCTCTTCTTCAGAGAGGTACTTTACTCTAGTGAATTATAACAAAATTTTGCTGGCTGGGTATTTATAGTTAATGCATATCCTTTAAAATCAGTATACTAACTTCGAGCAACACCAGGCAACTTCTGGTAACGTATCAATCTTGTGCTCTCCATCAGAGAGGTACTTTACTCTAGTGAATTATAACAAAATTTTGCTGACTGGGTATTTATAATTAATGGATGTCCTTTAAAATCAGTATACTAACTTCGAGCAACACCAGTCATCTTCTGGTAACGTATCAATCTTGTGCTCTCCTTCAGAGAGATACTTTACTTTAGTGAATTATAACAAAATTTTGCTGACTGCGTATTTATAATTAATGGATTTCCTTTAAAATCAGTATACTAACTTCGAGCAACACCAGTCATCTTCTGGTAACGTATCAATCTTGTGCTCTCCTTCAGAGAGGTACTTTACTCTAGTTGCATTATGACCAAAGTTTGCCGACTGGGTATTTATAATGAATGGATTTCCTTTAAAATTAGTATACTAACTTCGAGCTACACCAGTCATCTTGTGGTAACGTATCAATCTTGTGCTCTCCTTCAGAAAGGTACTTTACTCTAGTGAATTATAACAAAATTTTGCTGGCTGGGTATTTATAGTCAATGCATATCCTTTAAAATCAGTATACTAAATTCGAGCAACACCAGGCAACTTCTGGTACCGTATCAATCTTGTGCTCTCCTTCAGAGAGGTACTTTACTCTAGTGAATTATAACAAAATTTTGCTGACTGGGTATTTATAATGAATAGATGTCCTTTAAAATCAGTATACTAACTTCGAGTAACACCAGTCATCTTCTGGTAACGTATCAATCTTGTGCTCTCCTTCAGAGAGGTACTTTACTCTACTGAATTATAACAAAATTTTGCTGACTGGGTATTTATAATTAATGGATGTCCTTTAAAATCAGTATACTAACTTCGAGCAACACCAGTCATCCTCTGGTAACGTATCAAACTTGTGCTCTCCTTCAGAGAGGTACTTTACTCTAGTGAATTATAACCAAAGTTTGCTGACTGGGTATTTATAATGAATGCATATCCTTTAAAATCAGTATACTAACTTCAAGCAACACCAGTCATCTTCTGGTAACGTATCAATCTTGTGCTCTCCTTCAGAGAGGTACTTTACTCTAGTTGCATTATGACCAAAGTTTGCTGACTGGGTATTTATAATGAATGGATTTCCTTTAAAATCAGTACACTAATTTCGAGCTACACCTGTCATCTTCTGGTAACGTATCAATATTGTGCTCTCCTTCAGAGAGGTACTTTACTCTAGTGAATTATAACAAAATTTTGCTGACTGGGAATTTATAATGAATGGATGTCCTTTAAAATCAGTATACTAACTTCGAGCAACACCATTCATCTTCTGGTAACGTATCAATATTGTGCTCTCCTTCAGAGAGGTACTTTACTCTAGTGAATTATAACAAAATTATGCTGACTGGGTATTTATAATGAATGGATGTCCTTTAAAATCAGTATACTAACTTCGAGCAACACCATGCATCTTCTGGTAACGTATCAATCTTGTGCTCTCCTTCAGAGAGGTACTTTACTCTAATGAATTATAACCAAAGTTTGCTGACTGGGTATTTATAATGAATGCATATCCTTTAAAATCAGTATACTAACTTCAAGCAACACCAGTCATCTTCTGGTAACGTATCAATCTTGTGCTCTCCTTCAGAGAGGTACTTTACTCTAGTTGCATTATGACCAAAGTTTGCTGACTGGGTATTTATAATGAATGGATTTCCTTTAAAATCAGTACACTAATTTCGAGCTACACCTGTCATCTTCTGGTAACGTATCAATATTGTGCTCTCCTTCAGAGAGGTACTTTACTCTAGTGAATTATAACAAAATTTTGCTGACTGGGTATTTATAATGAATGGATGTCCTTTAAAATCAGTATACTAACTTCGAGCAACACCATTCATCTTCTGGTAACGTATAAATCTTGTGCTCTCCTTCAGAGAGGTACTTTACTCTAGTGAATTATAACAAAATTTTGCTGACTGGGTATTTATAATGAATGGATATCCTTTAAAATCAGTATACTAACTTCGAGCAACACCAGTCATCTTCTGGTAACGTATCAATCTTGTGCTCTCTTTCAGAGAGGTACTTTACTCTAGTTCATTATAACCAAAGTTTGCCGACTGGGTATTTATAATGAATGGATATCCTTTAAAATCAGTATACTAACTTCGGGCAACACCATGCATCTTCTGGTAACGTATCAATCTTGTGCTTTCCTTCAGAGAGGTACTTTACTCTAGTGAATTATAACAAAATTTTGCTGACTGGGTATTTATAATGAATGGATGTCCTTTAAAATCAGTATACTAACTTCGAGCAACACCAGTCATCTTCTGGTAACGTATCAATCTTGTGCTCTTCTTCAGAGAGGTACTTTACTCTAGTGAATTATAAAAAAATTTTGCTGACTGGGTACTTATAATGAATGGATACCCTTTAAAATCAGTATACTAACTTCGAGCAACACCAGTCATCTTCTGGTAACGTATCAATCTTGTGCTCTCCTTCAGAGAGGTACTTTACTCTAGTGAATTATAACCAAAGTTTGCTGACAGGGTATTTATAATGAATGGATTTCCTTTAAAATCAGTATACTAACTTCGAGCAACACCAGTCATCTTCTGGTAATATATCAATCTTGTGCTCTCCTTCAGAGAGGTACGTTACTCTAATTGCATTATAACTAAAGTTTGCTGACTGGGTATTTATAATGAATGGATTTCCTTTAAAATCAGTATACTAACTTCGAGCAACACCATGCATCTTCTGGTAACGTATCAATCTTGTGCTCTCCTTCAGAGAGGTACTTTACTCTAGTGAATTATAACCAAAGTTTTCTGACTGGGTATTTATAATGAATGCATATCCTTTAAAATCAGTATACTAACTTCAAGCAACACCAGTCATCTTCTGGTAACGTATCAATCTTGTGCTCTCCTTCAGAGAGGTACTTTACTCTAGTTGCATTATGACCAAAGTTTGCTGACTGGGTATTTATAATGAATGGATTTCCTTTAAAATCAGTACACTAATTTCGAGCTACACCTGTCATCTTCTGGTAACGTATCAATATTGTGCTCTCCTTCAGAGAGGTACTTTACTCTAGTTCATTATAACCAAAGTTTGCTGACTGGGTATTTATAATGAATGGATATCCTTTAAAATCAGTATACTAACTTCGAGCAACACCATGCATCTTCTGGTAACGTATCAATCTTGTGCTCTCCTTCAGAGAGGTACTTTACTCTAGTGAATTATAACAAAATTTTGCTGACTGGGTATTTATAATGAATGGATGTCCTTTAAAATCAGTATACTAACTTCGAGCAACACCAGTCATCTTCTGGTAACGTATCAATCTTGTGCTCTCCTTCAGAGAGGTACTTTACTCTAGTTTATTATAACCAAAGTTTGCTGACTGGGTATTTATAATGAATGGATATCCTTTAAAATCAGTATACTGACTTCGAGCTACACCAGTCATCTTGTGGTAACGTGTCAATCTTGTGCTCTCCTTCAGAGAGGTACTTTACTCTAGTTGCATTATGACCAAAGTTTGCTGACTGCGTATTTATAATGACTGGATTTCCTTTAAAATCAGTATACTAACTTCGAGCAACACCAGTCATCTTCTGGTAATATATCAATCTTGTGCTCTCCTTCAGAGAGGTACGTTACTCTAATTGCATTATAACTAAAGTTTGCTGACTGGGTATTTATAATGAATGGATTTCCTTTAAAATCAGTATACTAACTTCGAGCAACACCAGTCATATTCTGGTGACGTATCAAACTTGTGCTCTCCTTCAGAGAGGTACGTTACTCTAGTTGCATTAGAACTAAAGTTTGCTGACTGCGTATTTATAATTAATGGATATCCTTTAAAATCAGTATACTAACTTCTAGCAACACCAGTCATCCTCTGGTAACGTATCAAACTTGTGCTCTCCTTCAGAGAGGTACTTTACTCTAGTGAATTATAACCAAAGTTTGCTGACTGGGTATTTATAATGAATGCATATCCTTTAAAATCAGTATACTAACTTCAAGCAACACCAGTCATCTTCTGGTAACGTATCAATCTTGTGCTCTCCTTCAGAGAGGTACTTTACTCTAGTTGCATTATGACCAAAGTTTGCTGACTGGGTATTTATAATGAATGGATTTCCTTTAAAATCAGTACACTAATTTCGAGCTACACCTGTCATCTTCTGGTAACGTATCAATCTTGTGCTCTCCTTCAGAGAGGTACTTTACTCTAGTGAATTATAACAAAATTTTGCTGGCTGGGTATTTATAGTTAATGCATATCCTTTAAAATCAGTATACTAACTTCGAGCAACACCAGTCATCTTCTGGTAACGTATCAATCTTGTGCTCTCCTTCAGAGAGGTACTTTACTCTAGTGAATTATAACAAAATTTTGCTGACTGGGTATTTATTATGAATGGATATCCTTTAAAATCAGTATACTAACTTCGAGCAACAACATGCATCTTCTGGTAACGTATCAATCTTGTGCTCTCCTTCAGAGAGGTACTTTACTCTAGTGAATTATAACAAAATTTTGCTGACTGGGTATTTATAATGAATGGATGTCCTTTAAAATCAGTATACTAACATCGAGCAACACCAGTCATCTTCTGGTAACGTATCAATCTTGTGCTCTCCTCCAGAGAGGTACTTTACTCTAGTGAATTATAACAAAATTTTGCTGACTGGGTATTTATAATGAATGGATACCCTTTAAAATCAGTATACTAACTTCAAGCAACACCAGTCATCTTCTGGTAACGTATCAATCTTGTGCTCTTCTTCAGAGAGGTACTTTACTTTAGTTGCATTGTAACCAAAGTTTACTGACTGGTTATTTATAATGAATGGATTTCCTTTAAAATCAGTATACTAACTTCGAGCAACACCAGTCATCTTCTGGTAACGTATCAATCTTGTGCTCTCCTTCAGAGAGGTACTTTACTCTAGTGATTTATAACAAAATTTTGCTGCCTGAGTATTTATAATTAATGGATATCCTTTAAAATCAGTATACTAACTTTGAGCAACACCAGTCATCCTCTGGTAACGTATCAATCTTGTGCACTCCTTCAGAGAGGTACTTTACTCTAGTGTATTATAACCAAAGTTTGCTGACTGGGTATTTATAATGAATGGATTTCCTTTAAAATCAGTATACTAAGTTCGAGCAACACCAGTCATCTTCTGGTAACGTATCAATCTTGTGCTCTCCTTCAGAGAGGTACTTTACTCTAGTTGCATTATGACCAAAGTTTGACGACTTGGTATTTATAATGAATGTATTTCCTTTAAAATCAGTATACTAACTTCGAGCTACACCAGTCATCTTGTGGTAACGTATCAATCTTGTGCTCTCCTTCAGAGAGGTACTTTACTCTAGTGCATTATAGCCAAAGTTTGCTGATTGGGTATTTATAATGAATGGATATCCTTTAAAATCAGTATACTAACTTCGAGCAACACCAGTCATCCTCTGGTAACGTATCAATCTTGTGCTCTCCTTCAGAGAGGTACTTTACTCTAGTGATTTATAGCCAATGTTTGCTGATTGGGTATTTATAATGAATGGATATACTTTAAAATCAGTATACTAACTTCGAACAACCCCAGTCAACTTCTGGTAACGTATCAATCTTGTGCTCTCCTTCAGAGAGGTACTTTACTCTAGTGCATTTTAACCAAAGTTTGCTGACTGGGTATTTATAATGAATGGATTTCCTTTAAAATCAGTATAATAACTTCGAACAACACCAGTCATCATCTGGTAACGTATCAATCTTGTGCTCTCCTTCAGAGAGGTACGTTACTCTAATTGCATTATAACTAAAGTTTGCTGACTGGGTATTTATAATGAATGGATTTCCTTTAAAATCAGTATACTAACTTCTAGCAACACCAGTCATCCTCTGGTAACGTATCAAACTTGTGCTCTCCTTCAGAGAGGTACTTTACTCTAGTGATTTATAACAAAATTTTGCTGCCTGAGTATTTATAATTAATGGATATCCTTTAAAATCAGTATACTAACTTCTAGCAACACCAGTCATCCTCTGGTAACGTATCAAACTTGTGCTCTCCTTCAGAGAGGTACTTTACTCTAGTGAATTATAACCAAAGTTTGCTGACTGGGTATTTATAATGAATGCATATCCTTTAAAATCAGTATACTAACTTCAAGCAACACCAGTCATCTTCTGGTAACGTATCAATCTTGTGCTCTCCTTCAGAGAGGTACTTTACTCTAGTTGCATTATGACCAAAGTTTGCTGACTGGGTATTTATAATGAATGGATTTCCTTTAAAATCAGTACACTAATTTCGAGCTACACCTGTCATCTTCTGGTAACGTATCAATCTTGTGCTCTCCTTCAGAGAGGTACTTTACTCTAGTGAATTATAACAAAATTTTGCTGGCTGGGTATTTATAGTTAATGCATATCCTTTAAAATCAGTATACTAACTTCGAGCAACACCAGTCATCTTCTGGTAACGTATCAATCTTGTGCTCTCCTTCAGAGAGGTACTTTACTCTAGTGAATTATAACAAAATTTTGCTGACTGGGTATTTATTATGAATGGATATCCTTTAAAATCAGTATACTAACTTCGAGCAACAACATGCATCTTCTGGTAACGTATCAATCTTGTGCTCTCCTTCAGAGAGGTACTTTACTCTAGTGAATTATAACAAAATTTTGCTGACTGGGTATTTATAATGAATGGATGTCCTTTAAAATCAGTATACTAACATCGAGCAACACCAGTCATCTTCTGGTAACGTATCAATCTTGTGCTCTCCTCCAGAGAGGTACTTTACTCTAGTGAATTATAACAAAATTTTGCTGACTGGGTATTTATAATGAATGGATACCCTTTAAAATCAGTATACTAACTTCAAGCAACACCAGTCATCTTCTGGTAACGTATCAATCTTGTGCTCTTCTTCAGAGAGGTACTTTACTTTAGTTGCATTGTAACCAAAGTTTACTGACTGGTTATTTATAATGAATGGATTTCCTTTAAAATCAGTATACTAACTTCGAGCAACACCAGTCATCTTCTGGTAACGTATCAATCTTGTGCTCTCCTTCAGAGAGGTACTTTACTCTAGTGATTTATAACAAAATTTTGCTGCCTGAGTATTTATAATTAATGGATATCCTTTAAAATCAGTATACTAACTTTGAGCAACACCAGTCATCCTCTGGTAACGTATCAATCTTGTGCACTCCTTCAGAGAGGTACTTTACTCTAGTGTATTATAACCAAAGTTTGCTGACTGGGTATTTATAATGAATGGATTTCCTTTAAAATCAGTATACTAAGTTCGAGCAACACCAGTCATCTTCTGGTAACGTATCAATCTTGTGCTCTCCTTCAGAGAGGTACTTTACTCTAGTTGCATTATGACCAAAGTTTGACGACTTGGTATTTATAATGAATGTATTTCCTTTAAAATCAGTATACTAACTTCGAGCTACACCAGTCATCTTGTGGTAACGTATCAATCTTGTGCTCTCCTTCAGAGAGGTACTTTACTCTAGTGCATTATAGCCAAAGTTTGCTGATTGGGTATTTATAATGAATGGATATCCTTTAAAATCAGTATACTAACTTCGAGCAACACCAGTCATCCTCTGGTAACGTATCAATCTTGTGCTCTCCTTCAGAGAGGTACTTTACTCTAGTGATTTATAGCCAATGTTTGCTGATTGGGTATTTATAATGAATGGATATACTTTAAAATCAGTATACTAACTTCGAACAACCCCAGTCAACTTCTGGTAACGTATCAATCTTGTGCTCTCCTTCAGAGAGGTACTTTACTCTAGTGCATTTTAACCAAAGTTTGCTGACTGGGTATTTATAATGAATGGATTTCCTTTAAAATCAGTATAATAACTTCGAACAACACCAGTCATCATCTGGTAACGTATCAATCTTGTGCTCTCCTTCAGACAGGTAATTTACTCTGGTGAATTATAACAAAATTTTGCTGACTGGGTATTTATAATGAATGGATATCCTTTAAAATCAGTATAATAACTTCGAACAACACCAGTCATCTTCTGGTAACGTATCAATCTTGTGCTCTCCTTCAGAGAGGTACTTTACTCTAGTGCATTATAACCAAAGTTTGCTGACTGGGTATTTATAATGAATGGATTTCCTTTAAAATCAGTATACTAACTTCGAGCAACACCAGTCATCCTCTGGTAACGTATCAATCTTGTGCTCTCCTTCAGAGAGGTACTTTACTCTAGTGAATTATAACAAAATTTTGCTGACTGGGTATTTATAATGAATGGATGTCCTTTAAAATCAGTATACTAACTTCGAGCAACACCAGTCATCTTCTGGTAACGTATCAATCTTGTGCTCTCCTTCAGAGAGGTACTTTACTCTAGTGAATTATAACAAAATTTTGCTGACTGGGTATTTATAATGAATGGATACCCTTTAAAATCAGTATACTAACTTCGAGCAACACCAGTCATCTTCTGGTAACGTATCAATCTTGTGCTCTCCTTCAGAGACGTACTTTACTCTAGTTTATTATAACCAAAGTTTGCTGACTGGGTATTTATAATGAATGGATATCCTTTAAAATCAGTATAATGACTTCGAGCTACACCAGTCATCTTGTGGTAACTTGTCAATCTTGTGCTCTCCTTCAGAGAGGTACTTTACTCTAGTTGCATTATGACCAAAGTTTGCTGACTGCGTATTTATAATGAATGGATTTCCTTTAAAATCAGTATACTAACTTCGAGCAACACCAGTCATCTTCTGGTAATGTATCAATCTTGTGCTCTCCTTCAGAGAGGTACGTTACTCTAATTGCATTATAACTAAAGTTTGCTGACTGGGTATTTATAATGAATGGATTTCCTTTAAAATCAGTATACTAACTTCGAGCAACACCAGTCATCTTCTGGTGACGTATCAAACTTGTGCTCTCCTTCAGAGAGGTACGTTACTCTAGTTGCATTAGAACTAAAGTTTGCTGACTGGGTATTTGTAATGAATGGATTTCCGTTAAAAACAGTATACTAACTTCGAGCAACACCAGTCATCTTTTGGTAACGTATCAATCTTGTGCTCTCCTTCAGAGAGGTACTTTACTCTAGTGATTTATAACAAAATTTTGCTGCCTGAGTATTTATAATTAATGGATATCCTTTAAAATCAGTATACTAACTTCGAGCAACACCAGTCATCCTCTGGTAACGTATCAATCTTGTGCTCTCCTTCAGAGAGGTACTTTACTCTAGTTGCATTATGACCAAAGTTTGCCGACTGGGTATTTATAATGAATGGATTTCCTTTAAAATCAGTATACTAACTTCGAGCTACACCAGTCATCTTGTGGTAACGTATCAATCTTGTGCTCTCCTTCAGAGAGGTACTTTACTCTAGTGAATTATAACAAAATTTTGCTGGCTGGGTATTTATAGTTAATGCATATCCTTTAAAATCAGTATACTAACTTCGAGCAACACCAGGCAACTTCTGGTAACGTATCAATCTTGTGCTCTCCTTCAGAGAGGTACTTTACTCTACTGAATTATAACAAAATTTTGCTGACTGGGTATTTATAATTAATGGATGTCCTTTAAAATCAGTATACTAACTTCGAGCAACACCAGTCATCTTCTGGTAACGTATCAATCTTGTGCTCTCCTTCAGAGAGGTACTTTACTCTAGTGAATTATAACAAAATTTTGCTAACTGCGTATTTATAATTAATGGATATCGTTTAAAATCAGTATACTAACTTCTAGCAACACCAGTCATCCTCTGGTAACGTATAAAACTTGTGCTCTCCTTCAGAGAGGTACTTTACTCTAGTGAATTATAACCAAAGTTTGCTGACTGGGTATTTATAATGAATGCATATCCTTTAAAATCAGTATACTAACTTCAAGCAACACCAGTCATCTTCTGGTAACGTATCAATCTTGTGCTCTCCTTCAGAGAGGTACTTTACTCTAGTGAATTATAACAAAATTTTGCTGACTGGGTATTTAGAATGAATGGATGTCCTTTAAAATCAATACTAACTTCGAGCAACACCATTCAACTTCTGGTAACGTATCAATCTTGTGCTCTCCTTCAGAGAGGTACTTTACTCTAGTGAATTATAACAAAATTTTGCTGACTGGGTATTTATAATGAATGGATATCCTTTAAAATCAGTATACTAACTTCGAGCAACACCGTGCATCTTCTGGTAACGTATCAATCTTGTGCTCTCCTTCAGAGAGGTACTTTACTCTAGTGAATTATAACAAAATTTTGCTGACTGGGTATTTATAATGAATGGATGTCCTTTAAAATCAGTATACTAACTTCGAGCAACACCATTCATCTTGTGGTAACGTATCAATCTTGTGCTCTCCTTCAGAGAGGTACTTTATTCTAGTGAATTATAACAAAATTTTGCTGACTGGGTATTTATAATGAATGGATACCTTTTAAAATCAGTATACTAACTTCGAGCAACACCAGTCATCTTCTGGTAACGTATCAATCTTGTGCTCTCCTTCAGAGAGGTACTTTACTCTAGTTTATTATAACCAAAGTTTGCTGACTGGGTATGTATAATGAATGGATATCCTTTAATATCAGTATACTGACTTCGAGCTACACCAGTCATCTTGTGGTAACGTGTCAATCTTGTGCTCTCCTTCAGAGAGGTAGTTTACTCTAGTTGCATTATGCCCAAAGTTTGCTGACTGCGTATTTATAATGAATGGATTTCCTTTAAAATCAGTATACTAACTTCGAGCAACACCAGTCATCTTCTGGTAATGTATCAATCTTGTGCTCTCCTTCAGAGAGGTACGTTACTCTAATTGCATTATAACTAAAGTTTGCTGACTGGGTATTTATAATGAATGGATGTCCTTTAAAATCAGTATACTAACTTCTAGCAACACCATTCATCTTCTGGTAACGTATCAATCTTGTGCTCTCCTTCAGAGAAGTACTTTACTCTAGTGAATTATAACAAAATTTTGCTGACTGGGTATTTATAATTAATGGATATCCTTTAAAATCAGTATACTAACTTCGAGCAACACCAGTCATCTTCTGGTAACGTATCAATCTTGTGCTCTCCTTCAGAGAGGTACTTTACTCTAGTTGCATTATGACCAAAGTTTGCTGACTGGGTATTTATAATGAATGGATTTCCTTTAAAATCAGTACACTAAATTCGAGCTACACCTGTCATCTTATGGTAACGTATCAATATTGTGCTCTCCTTCAGAGAGGTACTTTACTCTAGTGAATTATAACAAAATTTTGCTGACTGGGTATTTATAATGCATGGATGTCCTTTAAAATCAGTATACTAACTTCGAGCAACACCATTCATCTTCTGGTAACGTATCAATCTTGTGCTCTCCTTCAGAGAGGTACTTTACTCTAGTGAATTATAAAAAAATTTTGCTGACTGGGTATTTATAATGAACGGATATCCTTTAAAATCAGTATACTAACTTCGAGCAACACCAGTCATCTTCTGGTAACGTATCAATCTTGTGCTCTCCTTCAGAGAGGTACTTTACTCTAGTTGCATTATGACCAAAGTTTGCTGACTGGGTATTTATAATGAATGGATTTCCTTTAAAATCAGTACACTAATTTCGAGCTACACTTGTCATCTTCTGGTAACGTATCAATATTGTGCTCTCCTTCAGAGAGGTACTTTACTCTAGTGAATTATAACAAAATTATGCTGACTGGGTATTTATAATGAATGGATGTCCTTTAAAATCAGTATACTAACTTCGAGCAACACCATTCATCTTCTGGTAACGTATCAATCTTGTGCTCTCCTTCAGAGAAGTACTTTACTCTAGTGAATTATAACAAAATTTTGCTGACTGGGTATTTATAATTAATGGATATCCTTTAAAATCAGTATACTAACTTCGAGCAACACCAGTCATCTTCTGGTAACGTATCAATCTTGTGCTCTCCTTCAGAGAGGTACTTTACTCTAGTGAATTATAACAAAATTTTGCTGACTGGGTATTTATAATGAATGGATACCCTTTAAAATCAGTATACTAACTTCGAGCAACACCAGTCATCTTCTGGTAACGTATCAATCTTGTGCTCTCCTTCAGAGAGGTACTTTACTCTAGTTTATTATAACCAAAGTTTGCTGACTGGGTATTTATAATGAATGGATATCCTTTAAAATCAGTATAATGACTTCGAGCTACACCAGTCATCTTGTGGTAACTTGTCAATCTTGTGCTCTCCTTCAGAGAGGTACTTTACTCTAGTTGCATTATGACCAAAGTTTGCTGACTGCGTATTTATAATGAATGGATTTCCTTTAAAATCAGTATACTAACTTCGAGCAACACCAGTCATCTTCTGGTAATGTATCAATCTTGTGCTCTCCTTCAGAGAGGTACGTTACTCTAATTGCATTATAACTAAAGTTTGCTGACTGGGTATTTATAATGAATGGATTTCCTTTAAAATCAGTATACTAACTTCGAGCAACACCAGTCATCTTCTGGTGACGTATCAAACTTGTGCTCTCCTTCAGAGAGGTACGTTACTCTAGTTGCATTAGAACTAAAGTTTGCTGACTGGGTATTTGTAATGAATGGATTTCCGTTAAAAACAGTATACTAACTTCGAGCAACACCAGTCATCTTTTGGTAACGTATCAATCTTGTGCTCTCCTTCAGAGAGGTACTTTACTCTAGTGATTTATAACAAAATTTTGCTGCCTGAGTATTTATAATTAATGGATATCCTTTAAAATCAGTATACTAACTTCGAGCAACACCAGTCATCCTCTGGTAACGTATCAATCTTGTGCTCTCCTTCAGAGAGGTACTTTACTCTAGTTGCATTATGACCAAAGTTTGCCGACTGGGTATTTATAATGAATGGATTTCCTTTAAAATCAGTATACTAACTTCGAGCTACACCAGTCATCTTGTGGTAACGTATCAATCTTGTGCTCTCCTTCAGAGAGGTACTTTACTCTAGTGAATTATAACAAAATTTTGCTGGCTGGGTATTTATAGTTAATGCATATCCTTTAAAATCAGTATACTAACTTCGAGCAACACCAGGCAACTTCTGGTAACGTATCAATCTTGTGCTCTCCTTCAGAGAGGTACTTTACTCTACTGAATTATAACAAAATTTTGCTGACTGGGTATTTATAATTAATGGATGTCCTTTAAAATCAGTATACTAACTTCGAGCAACACCAGTCATCTTCTGGTAACGTATCAATCTTGTGCTCTCCTTCAGAGAGGTACTTTACTCTAGTGAATTATAACAAAATTTTGCTAACTGCGTATTTATAATTAATGGATATCGTTTAAAATCAGTATACTAACTTCTAGCAACACCAGTCATCCTCTGGTAACGTATAAAACTTGTGCTCTCCTTCAGAGAGGTACTTTACTCTAGTGAATTATAACCAAAGTTTGCTGACTGGGTATTTATAATGAATGCATATCCTTTAAAATCAGTATACTAACTTCAAGCAACACCAGTCATCTTCTGGTAACGTATCAATCTTGTGCTCTCCTTCAGAGAGGTACTTTACTCTAGTTGCATTATGACCAAAGTTTGCTGACTGGGTATTTATAATGAATGGATTTCCTTTAAAATCAGTACAATAATTTCGAGCTACACCTGTCATCTTCTGGTAACGTATCAATATTGTGCTCTCCTTCAGAGAGGTACTTTACTCTAGTGAATTATAACAAAATTTTGCTGACTGGGTATTTAGAATGAATGGATGTCCTTTAAAATCAGTATACTAACTTCGAGCAACACCATTCAACTTCTGGTAACGTATCAATCTTGTGCTCTCCTTCAGAGAGGTACTTTACTCTAGTGAATTATAACAAAATTTTGCTGACTGGGTATTTATAATGAATGGATATCCTTTAAAATCAGTATACTAACTTCGAGCAACACCGTGCATCTTCTGGTAACGTATCAATCTTGTGCTCTCCTTCAGAGAGGTACTTTACTCTAGTGAATTATAACAAAATTTTGCTGACTGGGTATTTATAATGAATGGATGTCCTTTAAAATCAGTATACTAACTTCGAGCAACACCATTCATCTTGTGGTAACGTATCAATCTTGTGCTCTCCTTCAGAGAGGTACTTTACTCTAGTGAATTTTAACAAAATTTTGCTGACTGGGTATTTATAATGAATGGATACCTTTTAAAATCAGTATTCTAACTTCGAGCAACACCAGTCATCTTCTGGTAACGTATCAATCTTGTGCTCTCCTTCAGAGAGGTACTTTACTCTAGTTTATTATAACCAAAGTTTGCTGACTGGGTATTTATAATGAATGGATATCCTTTAATATCAGTATACTGACTTCGAGCTACACCAGTCATCTTGTGGTAACGTGTCAATCTTGTGCTCTCCTTCAGAGAGGTAGTTTACTCTAGTTGCATTATGACCAAAGTTTGCTGACTGCGTATTTATAATGAATGGATTTCCTTTAAAATCAGTATACTAACTTCGAGCAACACCAGTCATCTTCTGGTAATGTATCAATCTTGTGCTCTCCTTCAGAGAGGTACGTTACTCTAATTGCATTATAACTAAAGTTTGCTGACTGGGTATTTATAATGAATGGATGTCCTTTAAAATCAGTATACTAACTTCTAGCAACACCATTCATCTTCTGGTAACGTATCAATCTTGTGCTCTCCTTCAGAGAAGTACTTTACTCTAGTGAATTATAACAAAATTTTGCTGACTGGGTATTTATAATTAATGGATATCCTTTAAAATCAGTATACTAACTTCGAGCAACACCAGTCATCTTCTGGTAACGTATCAATCTTGTGCTCTCCTTCAGAGAGGTACTTTACTCTAGTTGCATTATGACCAAAGTTTGCTGACTGGGTATTTATAATGAATGGATTTCCTTTAAAATCAGTACACTAATTTCGAGCTACACCTGTCATCTTATGGTAACGTATCAATATTGTGCTCTCCTTCAGAGAGGTACTTTACTCTAGTGAATTATAACAAAATTTTGCTGACTGGGTATTTATAATGCATGGATGTCCTTTAAAATCAGTATACTAACTTCGAGCAACACCATTCATCTTCTGGTAACGTATCAATCTTGTGCTCTCCTTCAGAGAAGTACTTTACTCTAGTGAATTATAACAAAATTTTGCTGACTGGGTATTTATAATTAATGGATATCCTTTAAAATCAGTATACTAACTTCGAGCAACACCAGTCATCTTCTGGTAACGTATCAATCTTGTGCTCTCCTTCAGAGAGGTACTTTACTCTAGTTGCATTATGACCAAAGTTTGCTGACTGGGTATTTATAATGAATGGATTTCCTTTAAAATCAGTACACTAATTTCGAGCTACACCTGTCATCTTATGGTAACGTATCAATATTGTGCTCTCCTTCAGAGAGGTACTTTACTCTAGTGAATTATAACAAAATTTTGCTGACTGGGTATTTATAATGCATGGATGTCCTTTAAAATCAGTATACTAACTTCGAGCAACACCATTCATCTTCTGGTAACGTATCAATCTTGTGCTCTCCTTCAGAGAGGTACTTTACTCTAGTGAATTATAAAAAAATTTTGCTGACTGGGTATTTATAATGAACGGATATCCTTTAAAATCAGTATAATAACTTCGAGCAACACCAGTCATCTTCTGGTAACGTATCAATCTTGTGCTCTCCTTCAGAGAGGTACTTTACTCTAGTTGCATTATGACCAAAGTTTGCTGACTGGGTATTTATAATGAATGGATTTCCTTTAAAATCAGTACACTAATTTCGAGCTACACTTGTCATCTTCTGGTAACGTATCAATATTGTGCTCTCCTTCAGAGAGGTACTTTACTCTAGTGAATTATAACAAAATTATGCTGACTGGGTATTTATAATGAATGGATGTCCTTTAAAATCAGTATACTAACTTCGAGCAACACCATGCATCTTCTGGTATCGTATCAATCTTGTGCTCTCCTTCAGAGAGGTACTTTACTCTAGTGAATTATAACCAAAGTTTGCTGACTGGGTATTTATAATGAATGCATATCCTTTAAAATCAGTATACTAACTTCAAGCAACACCAGTCATCTTCTGGTAACGTATCAATCTTGTGCTCTCCTTCAGAGAGGTACTTTACTCTAGTTGCATTATGACCAAAGTTTGCTGACTGGGTATTTATAATGAATGGATTTCCTTTAAAATCAGTACACTAATTTCGAGCTACACCTGTCATCTTCTGGTAACGTATCAATATTGTGCTCTCCTTCAGAGAGGTACTTTACTCTAGTGAATTATAACAAAATTTTGCTGACTGGGTATTTATAATGAATGGATGTCCTTTAAAATCAGTATACTAACTTCGAGCAACACCATTCATCTTCTGGTAACGTATAAATCTTGTGCTCTCTTTCAGAGAGGTACTTTACTCTAGTGAATTATAACAAAATTTTGCTGACTGGGTATTTATAATGAATGGATATCCTTTAAAATCAGTATACTAACTTCGAGCAACACCAGTCATCTTCTGGTAACGTATCAATCTTGTGCTCTCTTTCAGAGAGGTACTTTACTCTAGTTCATTATAACCAAAGTTTGCCGACTGGGTATTTATAATGAATGGATATCCTTTAAAATCAGTATACTAACTTCGGGCAACACCATGCATCTTCTGGTAACGTATCAATCTTGTGCTTTCCTTCAGAGAGGTACTTTACTCTAGTGAATTATAACAAAATTTTGCTGACTGGGTATTTATAATGAATGGATGTCCTTTAAAATCAGTATACTAACTTCGAGCAACACCAGTCATCTTCTGGTAACGTATCAATCTTGTGCTCTTCTTCAGAGAGGTACTTTACTCTAGTGAATTATAAAAAAATTTTGCTGACTGGGTACTTATAATGAATGGATACCCTTTAAAATCAGTATACTAACTTCGAGCAACACCAGTCATCTTCTGGTAACGTATCAATCTTGTGCTCTCCTTCAGAGAGGTACTTTACTCTAGTGAATTATAACCAAAGTTTGCTGACAGGGTATTTATAATGAATGGATTTCCTTTAAAATCAGTATACTAACTTCGAGCAACACCAGTCATCTTCTGGTAACGTATCAATCTTGTGCTCTCCTTCAGAGAGGTACTTTACTCTAGTTGCATTATGACCAAAGTTTGCTGACTGGGTATTTATAATGAATGGATTTCCTTTAAAATCAGTACACTAATTTCGAGCTACACCTGTCATCTTATGGAAACGTATCAATATTGTGCTCTCCTTCAGAGAGGTACTTTACTCTAGTGAATTATAACAAAATTTTGCTGACTGGGTATTTATAATGCATGGATGTCCTTTAAAATCAGTATACTAACTTCGAGCAACACCATTCATCTTCTGGTAACGTATCAATCTTGTGCTCTCCTTCAGAGAGGTACTTTACTCTAGTGAATTATAAAAAAATTTTGCTGACTGGGTATTTATAATGAACGGATATCCTTTAAAATCAGTATAATAACTTCGAGCAACACCAGTCATCTTCTGGTAACGTATCAATCTTGTGCTCTCCTTCAGAGAGGTACTTTACTCTAGTTGCATTATGACCAAAGTTTGCTGACTGGGTATTTATAATGAATGGATTTCCTTTAAAATCAGTACACTAATTTCGAGCTACACTTGTCATCTTCTGGTAACGTATCAATATTGTGCTCTCCTTCAGAGAGGTACTTTACTCTAGTGAATTATAACAAAATTATGCTGACTGGGTATTTATAATGAATGGATGTCCTTTAAAATCAGTATACTAACTTCGAGCAACACCATGCATCTTCTGGTATCGTATCAATCTTGTGCTCTCCTTCAGAGAGGTACTTTACTCTAGTGAATTATAACCAAAGTTTGCTGACTGGGTATTTATAATGAATGCATATCCTTTAAAATCAGTATACTAACTTCAAGCAACACCAGTCATCTTCTGGTAACGTATCAATCTTGTGCTCTCCTTCAGAGAGGTACTTTACTCTAGTTGCATTATGACCAAAGTTTGCTGACTGGGTATTTATAATGAATGGATTTCCTTTAAAATCAGTACACTAATTTCGAGCTACACCTGTCATCTTCTGGTAACGTATCAATATTGTGCTCTCCTTCAGAGAGGTACTTTACTCTAGTGAATTATAACAAAATTTTGCTGACTGGGTATTTATAATGAATGGATGTCCTTTAAAATCAGTATACTAACTTCGAGCAACACCATTCATCTTCTGGTAACGTATAAATCTTGTGCTCTCTTTCAGAGAGGTACTTTACTCTAGTGAATTATAACAAAATTTTGCTGACTGGGTATTTATAATGAATGGATATCCTTTAAAATCAGTATACTAACTTCGAGCAACACCAGTCATCTTCTGGTAACGTATCAATCTTGTGCTCTCTTTCAGAGAGGTACTTTACTCTAGTTCATTATAACCAAAGTTTGCCGACTGGGTATTTATAATGAATGGATATCCTTTAAAATCAGTATACTAACTTCGGGCAACACCATGCATCTTCTGGTAACGTATCAATCTTGTGCTTTCCTTCAGAGAGGTACTTTACTCTAGTGAATTATAACAAAATTTTGCTGACTGGGTATTTATAATGAATGGATGTCCTTTAAAATCAGTATACTAACTTCGAGCAACACCAGTCATCTTCTGGTAACGTATCAATCTTGTGCTCTTCTTCAGAGAGGTACTTTACTCTAGTGAATTATAAAAAAATTTTGCTGACTGGGTACTTATAATGAATGGATACCCTTTAAAATCAGTATACTAACTTCGAGCAACACCAGTCATCTTCTGGTAACGTATCAATCTTGTGCTCTCCTTCAGAGAGGTACTTTACTCTAGTGAATTATAACCAAAGTTTGCTGACAGGGTATTTATAATGAATGGATTTCCTTTAAAATCAGTATACTAACTTCGAGCAACACCAGTCATCTTCTGGTAACGTATCAATCTTGTGCTCTCCTTCAGAGAGGTACTTAACTCTAGTTGCATTATGACCAAAGTTTGCTGACTGGGTATTTATAATGAATGGATTTCCTTTAAAATCAGTACACTAATTTCGAGCTACACCTGTCATCTTATGGTAACGTATCAATATTGTGCTCTCCTTCAGAGAGGTACTTTACTCTAGTGAATTATAACAAAATTTTGCTGACTGGGTATTTATAATGCATGGATGTCCTTTAAAATCAGTATACTAACTTCGAGCAACACCATTCATCTTCTGGTAACGTATCAATCTTGTGCTCTCCTTCAGAGAGGTACTTTACTCTAGTGAATTATAACAAAATTTTGCTGACTGGGTATTTATAATGAATGGATATCCTTTAAAATCAGTATACTAACTTCGAGCAACACCAGTCATCTTCTGGTAACGTATCAATCTTGTGCTCTCTTTCAGAGAGGTACTTTACTCTAGTTCATTATAACCAAAGTTTTCTGACTGGGTATTTATAATGAATGCATATCCTTTAAAATCAGTATACTAACTTCAAGCAACACCAGTCATCTTCTGGTAACGTATCAATCTTGTGCTCTCCTTCAGAGAGGTACTTTACTCTACTTGCATTATGACCAAAGTTTGCTGACTGGGTATTTATAATGAATGGATTTCCTTTAAAATCAGTACACTAATTTCGAGCTACACCTGTCATCTTCTGGTAACGTATCAATATTGTGCTCTCCTTCAAAGAGGTACTTTACTCTAGTTCATTATAACCAAAGTTTGCTGACTGGGTATTTATAATGAATGGATATCCTTTAAAATCAGTATACTAACTTCGAGCAACACCATGCATCTTCTGGTAACGTATCAATCTTGTGCTCTCCTTCAGAGAGGTACTTTACTCTAGTGAATTATAACAAAATTTTGCTGACTGGGTATTTATAATGAATGGATGTCCTTTAAAATCAGTATACTAACTTCGAGCAACACCAGTCATCTTCTGGTAACGTATCAATCTTGTGCTCTCCTTCAGAGAGGTACTTTACTCTAGTTTATTATAACCAAAGTTTGCTGACTGGGTATTTATAATGAATGGATATCCTTTAAAATCAGTATACTGACTTCGAGCTACACCAGTCATCTTGTGGTAACGTGTCAATCTTGTGCTCTCCTTCAGAGAGGTACTTTACTCTAGTTGCATTATGACCAAAGTTTGCTGACTGCGTATTTATAATGACTGGATTTCCTTTAAAATCAGTATACTAACTTCGAGCAACACCAGTCATCTTCTGGTAATGTATCAATCTTGTGCTCTCCTTCAGAGAGGTACGTTACTCTAATTGCATTATAACTAAAGTTTGCTGACTGGGTATTTATAATGAATGGATTTCCTTTAAAATCAGTATACTAACTTCGAGCAACACCATGCATCTTCTGGTAACGTATCAATCTTGTGCTCTCCTTCAGAGAGGTACTTTACTCTAGTGAATTATAACAAAATTTTGCTGACTGGGTATTTATAATGAATGGATGTCCTTTAAAATCAGTATACTAACTTCGAGCAACACCAGTCATCTTCTGGTGACGTATCAAACTTGTGCTCTCCTTCAGAGAGGTACGTTACTCTAGTTGCATTAGAACTAAAGTTTGCTGACTGCGTATTTATAATTAATGGATATCCTTTAAAATCAGTATACTAACTTCTAGCAACACCAGTCATCCTCTGGTAACGTATCAAACTTGTGCTCTCCTTCAGAGAGGTACTTTACTCTAGTGAATTATAACCAAAGTTTGCTGACTGGGTATTTATAATGAATGCATATCCTTTAAAATCAGTATACTAACTTCAAGCAACACCAGTCATCTTCTGGTAACGTATCAATCTTGTGCTCTCCTTCAGAGAGGTACTTTACTCTAGTTGCATTATGACCAAAGTTTGCTGACTGGGTATTTATAATGAATGGATTTCCTTTAAAATCAGTACACTAATTTCGAGCTACACCTGTCATCTTCTGGTAACGTATCAATCTTGTGCTCTCCTTCAGAGAGGTACTTTACTCTAGTGAATTATAACAAAATTTTGCTGGCTGGGTATTTATAGTTAATGCATATCCTTTAAAATCAGTATACTAACTTCGAGCAACACCAGTCATCTTCTGGTAACGTATCAATCTTGTGCTCTCCTTCAGAGAGGTACTTTACTCTAGTGAATTATAACAAAATTTTGCTGACTGGGTATTTATTATGAATGGATATCCTTTAAAATCAGTATACTAACTTCGAGCAACACCATGCATCTTCTGGTAACGTATCAATCTTGTGCTATCCTTCAGAGAGGTACTTTACTCTAGTGAATTATAACAAAATTTTGCTGACTGGGTATTTATAATGAATGGATGTCCTTTAAAATCAGTATACTAACATCGAGCAACACCAGTCATCTTCTGGTAACGTATCAATCTTGTGCTCTCCTCCAGAGAGGTACTTTACTCTAGTGAATTATAACAAAATTTTGCTGACTGGGTATTTATAATGAATGGATACCCTTTAAAATCAGTATACTAACTTCAAGCAACACCAGTCATCTTCTGGTAACGTATCAATCTTGTGCTCTTCTTCAGAGAGGTACTTTACTTTAGTTGCATTGTAACCTAAGTTTACTGACTGGTTATTTATAATGAATGGATTTCCTTTAAAATCAGTATACTAACTTCGAGCAACACCAGTCATCTTCTGGTAACGTATCAATCTTGTGCTCTCCTTCAGAGAGGTACTTTACTCTAGTGATTTATAACAAAATTTTGCTGCCTGAGTATTTATAATTAATGGATATCCTTTAAAATCAGTATACTAACTTTGAGCAACACCAGTCATCCTCTGGTAACGTATCAATCTTGTGCTCTCCTTCAGAGAGGTACTTTACTCTAGTGTATTATAACCAAAGTTTGCTGACTGGGTATTTATAATGAATGGATTTCCTTTAAAATCAGTATACTAACTTCGAGCAACACCAGTCATCTTCTGGTAACGTATCAATCTTGTGCTCTCCTTCAGAGAGGTACTTTACTCTAGTTGCATTATGACCAAAGTTTGACGACTTGGTATTTATAATGAATGTATTTCCTTTAAAATCAGTATACTAACTTCGAGCTACACCAGTCATCTTGTGGTAACGTATCAATCTTGTGCTCTCCTTCAGAGAGGTACTTTACTCTAGTGCATTATAGCCAAAGTTTGCTGATTGGGTATTTATAATGAATGGATATCCTTTAAAATCAGTATACTAACTTCGAGCAACACCAGTCATCCTCTGGTAACGTATCAATCTTGTGCTCTCCTTCAGAGAGGTACTTTACTCTAGTGATTTATAGCCAATGTTTGCTGATTGGGTATTTATAATGAATGGATATACTTTAAAATCTGTATACTAACTTCGAACAACCCCAGTCAACTTCTGGTAACGTATCAATCTTGTGCTCTCCTTCAGAGAGGTACTTTACTCTAGTGCATTTTAACCAAAGTTTGCTGACTGGGTATTTATAATGAATGGATTTCCTTTAAAATCAGTACACTAATTTCGAGCAACACCAGTCATCTTTTGGTAACGTATCAATCTTGTGCTCTCCTTCAGAGTTGTACTTTACTCCAGTGATTTATAACAAAATTTTGCTGCCTGAGTATTTATAATTAATGGATATCCTTTAAAATCAGTATACTAACTTCGAGCAACACCAGTCATCCTCTGGTAACGTATCAAACTTGTGCTCTCCTTCAGAGAGGTACTTTACTCTAGTGAATTATAACCAAAGTTTGCTGACTGGGTATTTATAATGAATGGATTTCCTTCAAAATCAGTATAATAACTTCGAGGAACACCAGTCATCTTCTGGTAACGTATCAATTTAGTGATCTCCTTCAGAGAGGTACTTTACTCTAGTGCATTATAACCAAAGTTTGCTGACTGGGTATTTATAATGAATGGATTTCCTTTAAAATCAGTATACTAACTTCGAGCAACACCAGTCATCCTCTGGTAACGTGTCAATCTTGTGCTCTCCGTCAGAGAGGTACTTTACTCTAGTGCATTATATCCAAAGTTTGCTGACTGGGTATTTATAATGAATGGATATCTTTTAAAATCAGTATACTAACTTCGAGCAACACCAGTCATCCTCTGGTAACGTATCAATCTTGTGCTCTCCTTCAGAGAGGTACTTTACTGTAGTGAATTATAACAAAATTTTGCTGACTGCGTATTTATAATGAATGGATATCTTTTAAAATCAGTATACTAACTTCGAGCAACACCATTCATCTTCTGGTAACGTATCAATCTTGTGCTCTCCTTCAGAGAGGTACTTTACTCTAGTTGCATTATGACCAAAGTTTGCTGACTGGGTATTTATAATGAATGGGTTTCCTTTAAAATCAGTATATTAACTTCGAGCAACACCAGTCATCTTGTGGTAACGTATCAATCTTGTGCTTTCCTTCAGAGAGGTACTTTACTCTAGTGAATTATAACAAAATTTTGCTGGCTGGGTATTTATAGTTAATGCATATCCTTTAAAATCAGTATACTATCTTCGAGCAACACCAGGCATCTTCTGGTAACGTATCAATCTTGTGCTCTCCTTCAGAGAGGTACTTTACTCTAGTGAATTATAACAAAATTTTGCTGACTGGGTATTTATAATGAATGGATGTCCTTTAAAATCAGTATACTAACTTCGAGCAACACCAGTCATCTTCTGGTAACGTATCAATCTTGTGCTCTCCTTCAGAGAGGTACTTTACTCTAGTTCATTATAACCAAAGTTTGCTGACTGGGTATTTATAATGAATGGATATCCTTTAAAATCAGTATACTGGCTTCGAGCTACACCAGTCATCTTGTGGTAACGTGTCAATCTTGTGCTCTTCTTCAGAGAGGTACTTTACTCTAGTTGCATTATGACCAAAGTTTGCTGACTGGGTATTTATAATGAATGGATTTCCTTTAAAATCAGTATACTAACTTCGAGCAACACCAGTCATCTTCTGGTAATGTATCAATCTTGTGCTCTCCTTCAGAGAGGTACTTCACTCTAGTTGCATTATAACTAAAGTTTGCTGACTGGGTATTTATAATGAATGGATTTCCTTTAAAATCAGTATACTAACTTCGAGCAACACCAGTCATCTTCTGGTGACGTATCAATCTTGTGCTCTCCTTCAGAGAGGTACTTTACTCTAGTAGCATTGTAACCAAAGTTTGCTGACTGGATATTTATAATGAATGGATTTCCATTAAAAACAGTATACTGACTTCGAGCTACACCAGTCATCTTCTGGTAATGTATCAATCTTGTGCTCTCCTTCAGAGAGGTACTTTACTCTAGTGCATTATTACCAAAGTTTGCTGACTGGGTATTTATAATGAATGGATATCCTTTAAAATCAGTTTACTAACTTCGAGCAAAACCAGTCATCTTCTGGTAATGTGTCAATCATGTGCTCTCCTTCAGAGAGGTACTTTACTCTAGTGCATTATAACCAAAGTTTGCTGACTGGGTATTTATAATGAATGGATTTCCTTTAAGATCAGTATACTAACTTCGAGCAAGACCAGTCATCCTCTGGTAACGCGTCAATCTTGTGCTCTCCGTCAGAGAGGTACTTTACTCTAGTGCATTATATCCAAAGTTTGCTGACTGGGTATTTATAATGAATGGATATCTTTTAAAATCAGTATACTAACTTCGAGCAACACCAGTCATCTTCTGGTAACGTATCAATCTTGTGCTCTCCTTCAGAGAGGTACTTTACTCTAGTGCATTATAACCAAAGTTTGCTGACTGGGTATTTATAATGAATGGATGTCCTTTAAAATCAGTATACTAACTTCGAGCAACACTAGTCATCTTCTGGTAACGTGTCAATCTTGTGCTCTCCTTCAGAGAGGTAATTTACTCTAGTGAATTATAACCAAAGTTTGCTGACTGGGTATTAATAGTGAATGGATTTCCTTTAAAATCTGTTTACTAACTTCGAGCAATACCATTCATCTTCTGGTAACGTATCAATCTTGTGCTCTCCTTCAGAGAGGTACTTTACTCTAGTGAATTATAACAAAATTTTGCATCGGAGAATAACTTATTCGTTTTTCAAACATGTGTCAAGTTGTAATGATATAATATTTTCTAATCGTTTAGTGAAATTACTGTTAACCTCCATTAAAAACCATGCATATCAATGTCAACTTTAAATTCAATTATCGTCGTTAATTCAATGGTTACCTATGACATCTAATTTACAGTCAAATTTTATGACTTGTAGTGAATATTATATATTAATAGTATTAAAGGTTTCGGCCGTTGGCACTTGGTGAAACATTATGGACAAAGAATGAAAATCAAACACTTGATGTAGTTTCACAGAAATTTTATTAGCAAAAAATGTTTTATCGATTTCGGCTTGTTAGGCCATCTTCAGAAACAAACGTTGACTGAATAATGTACGAATTTTTCACAGTTTAAATACAAATTGTACAAAGATTAACAGTAAAATTCATTAACCAAATTCTTAAGAGTAGCCGAATGAAACAAATCTACCTGGTCATTGAGAACGTTTAAGCCGCTTTGAATAGCTTTCTGAATCTCGAATGCTTCTAAGAAGTTCATTCGCTGACCTTTATCGGTAAAGTGCAAAATTTCCAAGTTCTCAATATTGCAGGTGTGATTTGCTTCATTCAGTTGTATGGCCATATTAGAGTCAGTTTTCTTATATTTGAAGGATCTCATGTGTTCATTAAATCTAATCTTAAATGATCTACCTGTCTGCCCAATATAAATAGCGTTACAATTATTACAATTTAATTTATAAATACCACAATTATCTAACTTATCTTTCGTGGTTAATTTGTTATTGACTAAAATTTGCTTAATAGTGTAGTTGTTATAATAGGCTGCATTAATGTTGGATTTCTTTAATTGATGCTATTGCTGATGTTGTTAATATAACTCAGTTTACGATATTGTTTAAACTCTAAAGTTTTTGAATGATCTCTGTAAATTTTATTTAAAATGTTTTTTTTGTTCCTATTAGAAATTAACTTATCAATGACGTTAGGGTTGTACCCATTATTAAAGGCTATTTGTTTGATAATATTAAGTTCTAGATTATAATTCTCTTTAGTTAAAGGTATATTTAACAGTCTGTGTACATAACAATTAAGGGCAGACATTTTAATATTATTGGGATGGTTTGAATGGGCTGGTATGATAGTGTCCGTATATGTAGGTTTTCTGTAAATTTTATATTCAAAAGAAGTTTTTAAACGTTTGATAGTGATATCAAGAAAATTGATTTGGTAATCAACTTCTTTTTCTATGGTGAATTTAATGGCTTTATTTTGATTATTGAGAAGGGATAATAATTGTTGTAATTGTCTATCGGATCCTGAAAATAAACAGATGATGTCATCTACGTATCGGTGCCAAAATTTGATTTCGCTAATTAGTTTAGATTTGGAATTAAAAAATAATTTTTCAAAATTGTCCATGAAAATTTCAGCTAATAACGGGCTTAATGGGGATCCCATAGGGAGGCCATCTTTTTGTTGAAAAAAGCGGTTATTGAATTCGAAATAGTTTTGTTCAAGGCAAATGTTCAGAAGGGATAAAATTTCAATTCTTAACTCGGAATTCACATTGTTTTCATCTAAAAGGTTTTTTATGATAATTTTAAGGTCATTGACAGGAACAGATGTAAAGAAACTGGTGACGTCAAACGATACTAATTTAGCGTTATCGGGTAAACTGACATCTTTGATTTTATTTATTAATTCTATTGTATTTTTTATACTATATGATGGTTTAAAGTCTAGAACTTCAGGTAATAAATCATTTAATAGTTTACAGATATGGTAGGACGGAGCTTTTACATATGAAACTACGGGTCTTATGGGATTATTAGGTTTGTGTAGTTTAGGTAGACCGTACAGAATAGGAGCGCTAGGATTCATTATTACATATTTATATTTATAATTGACATCGAACGTGTACTTAATATTCTTAATAGCATTTTTAACATTTACTTGAAATTTATTAGTAGGATCTTTTTGTAGTTCAATTATTTCACTATTGTTAATAAAGTCCTCTACTTTATTTATGTAATCCGTTTGGTTAAGAATAGTTATGGAGTTACCTTTATCACATTTTGTTAGAATAAGATTGTTATTGATAATTTTATTTTTAATGGATTTGACAATGTTTTTGGAACTTTTGGTTTTACTATGTTTCAATTTGCATATGGCTGAATTAATAGTTTTTTGCAAACCAAAAGGCTTAGGGTCTAACGATTTAATTGCTAAGTTAGCATCAGCAATTAAGTTAACAATGTCTTTTTCTGAGGGTTTATAGTTGGGACCGAAGGATAAACCTTGGTTGAGGAAGTTATTTTCTTCTGTACTAAAGATAATGGGTGATAAATTGATAACTCTGGGATGAAACTGATGAACCTGGATTCTTGGATAGTTGATTTCCATATTACTTTTATGGAGCCGTTGGTTATGGAGTAGATTTTCTAGTTTCTTCATTTGTCTGGAGTATTGTAGATGTCCTAACTCACTCACTTCACAGCGTAGTTCACAATCAAATTGATCAAACAAAATCGGGTTCATATACTGGGTTAATTGGGTGTGAATTAAATAGAGATGTAGATTCAAATTATCTCTTAACTTGTAAAAATACTAAATCTCACTGTCCAGCCATTGTTGTTTGGCACACATAACTGCTTGTTTAGCTTGTTCACTAGTATTGTAGCACTTAATATGTATATATTTCGGAAACACTTTGTAGTTTTTGCAAGTAATGTTAAACCATAAATGGTTATTTGTATATTTCAGTTTGAGTAGAATACGACGGTAAAAAACGGCTAATTTAGCTTCACTGGCATTAATAATAGTATTAAAGGTTTCGGCCGTTGGCACTTGGTGAAACATTATGGACAAAGAATGAAAATCAAACACTTGTAGTTTCACAGAAATTTTATTAGCAAAAAATGTTTTATCGATTTCGGCTTGTTAGGCCATCTTCAGAAACAAACGTTGACTGACTAATGTACGAATTTTTCACAGTTTAAATACAAATTGTACAAAGATTAACAGTAAAATTCATTAACCAAATTCTGTTATTCTTTGTACAATTTGTATTTAAACTGTGAAAAATTCGTACATTATTCAGTCAACGTTTGTTTCTGAAGATGGCCTAACAAGCCGAAATCGATAAAACATTTTTTGCTAATACAATTTCTGTGAAACTACATCAAGTGTTTGATTTTCATTCTTTATTATATATTAATTTTAGTCACATTTTAAATTATGACCATCGTCGGATTAACTACCATAATGATTCTAAAATTTGCCGCCGTAGGCACGTGCCTACTGTGCCTATCCGCCACTGCGTATTTGTGTAATTTTTAACAAGATATGTGTTAAATAAGGTAAATAAGGATTTCATTGAAATATGTATGTATATATATATATATATATATATATATATATATATATATATATATATATATATATATATATATATATATATATAATTTTATCGTATTAAAAAAATAAATATTACATTTTGGCTAATGTCAGTGTTGCACAAAAATATGTTTATGTACAATATAATTACCATCGGAACATGATAGAATTTCATATGGTTCTTTGTACAAACAAATATTTAAAAATATCAAAGATACATTTAATTCTGCAATTTTAAATGCCTGTAGATTTTCATCAAAATAT